>CAUYPK010107583.1:0-22312 GCA_963574355.1 Loris lydekkerianus | reverse complement strand
AGTACATTGGATACTTTTTCTTCCATTCCTGGGATACTTTGCTAAGGAGAATATGTTCCAGCTCCATCCATGTAAACATGAAAGAGGTAAAGTCTCCATCTTTCTTTAAGGCTGCATAGTATTCCATGGTATACATGTATGTGGTGTTAGATTTTTCTGGTTTTGAATTATCTTTGCCTTACCAGGATAGACCTTAATTTTGTCACAGTAGTATATTTTATTTAGTGCCTCGTTTGGTTTATTAATTTTCTTTAGAATCTTTGCTTCTGTACTTACTATGGAGGCTAGTCTATATCTTTTCTTCCCTTTTTGGACTACTGACTGTATTTTGTCAAAACTTAAGATGTGTTGATGTGTTAAGGCATTTGTGATCTCTCCCAAGGGTGTGAGGTTTTGCCGCTGCTCACTTAAACACTGCCATCTCACAACAGGGATTATAAGATGTACCCAGATTTCAGAAATATTAAAAGGTGGAATGTGTCTATGAAATAGGGTTAAAAGAGTGACTGAGAACTTAGTGGGCGTAGTGCTTTTCTCTATGATAAATCTTTAGCCCTCATCCATAGTGGGTCCATTTAGAGAAGGTCATGTGTTAACTAGTACATGATACTGTTTAGTGGACCTTTTAATCTCTTCCGTATCTGTGGCCGTGGTGTTTATACAAGTTCATGTATCCTTTTAACTATTTTGTTTGTGTTTAGTATCATTCTTCTCCACTTTTATCTTTTATTATCCTACTCCTTTTATCCTTTTCCTCATTTAGTAAGCTGAATAGAGTTCACTTATTTTTAGTTTGCTTTTTAATAATAAAAGAGTTTTTAAAGCCTTATATTCCTTCTGATTGTAGCTTCATTCCCATCCCTCTATTTCCTTTTCTTCTAACTTTTCAAGTCATAGACTTTTGTAAAGTTTTATTGAGGCATAATTTACATGCCTTAAAATGTACTCATTATAAGCAGAAAATTAGATTGTTCTAATAAATGCATAGAACTGTGTAACCATCACTGCAATCCACTTTTAGAATATTTCCAGAATCCTTCAAAAGTTACGTCATACTCAGTCGCCATCAATTCCCACTCCCATCTCCAGCTGCAGGCAACAACTGACCTGCTTGCTGTCTTTAGGTTTGCCTTTTCTGACAGTTCATATAAAGAAATTGTGCAATATGCAGTCTTTTACATCTGGCTGTTCCACTTGCACTTGAAGGTATGTGTAATGTTCACATACATTACATAGGTAACAACATAGGTATGTGAAACTTACCTATGTTGGTTACTCAGTTTCTTTTTAATGCTAAATATTTAGATTGATATACCATATCAGAGAAGATAAACATCCAGATTATTAAACAATCACAATTTCCACTTAACAATGGGTACATTTTAAGGTATGTAAATTACACCTCAATAAAACTTAAAGAAAAGTCTGACTTAGAAGGTGGGAAAAAAATATTCATTTACCCAGTTAATAGATATTTGGGTTTTTTTTTAACTATTATGAATAGTTAAAAATATTCTTTTCTTCCCTTTTTGGACTACTGACTGTATTTTGTATTCATATGTATTCATTTACATATGAATGCTGTGAACATTCACATGTAAGTCTTTGAATGTATATTTTCATTTCTCTTGGGTAGATGCCTTAGAGTAGGAATTGCCAACTTTGTATGGAAAGTTTATGTTTAGCTTTTTAAGAAACTGCCGAGCTTGTTTTCCAAAGCTGTTGTACCATTTTATATTCCCACCACTGATGTATGAGAGCTCCTATGTGTCCATATTGTCAGTACTTATTATTGTCTTTTTGATTATAGCCTTTCTTGGAGGTATATAATGGTTTCTCACTGTGGTTTTGATTTGTATTTCCCCAGTGAGTAGAGATGTTAAGCATTTTTTCATATGCCTATTAGCCATTTGTGTATCTTCTTTGATGAGACATTTGTTCGTATCTTTTGCCTGTTTTTAAGTTGATTGTTCTTTATCCTGGATATGAGTCCTTTATATTATCATAATATACAATAAAAATAAATTATTATAAAAGTTTGAAATGCAAAATGTACCTTTTTTTTTTTTTTTTTGGAGACAGTCTTACTTTGTCACCCTCAGTAGAGTGCCGGGGAGTTATAGCTCACAGCAACCTCAAACTCTTAGGCTTAAGTGATTCTGTTGCCTCCGCTTCCCAAGTAGCTGGGACTGCAGGCACCCACCACTGTGCCCGGCTATTTTTAGAGACAGGGTCTTGCTCTGGCTTCGGCTGATCCCAAACCCATGAGCTCAGGTAATCCACCCTCCTCTACCTTCCAAGTGCTAGAATTAAAGGCATGAGGCACCACGCCTGGCCCCATTTTTTTGTTTTTTCTTTTTGAGACAGAGCCTCAAGCTATTGCTCTGGGTGGAGTGCTATGGCATCACAGCTCACAGCAACATCCAACTCCTGGGCTTAAGGCATTCTCTTGCTTCAGCCTCCCAAGTAGCTGGGACTACAGGTGCTCGCCACAATGCCCAGCTTTTTTTTTTTTTTTTTTTTTTTGGTTGTAGTTGTCGTTATTTGGCAGGCCCTGCCAGCTCTGGTATACGTGGCTGGCGCCTTAGCCGCTTGAGCTACAGGTGCTGAACCTGGCCCCATTTTTTGTTGTAGTCATATACCCTCTTAAATTGCTATCAGCATTTCTAAACACTCATTCTCAATTTCTGTTACCTCATTGATAATCTTCAGGTGTGTTTATATGTGTTGAACCCTTTTGTTGAGCTTTTAATTTCTGATTTTTTTTTTTTGTTTTTTTTTTTTTCATTTCTCGAAGTTCTATTAGGTTCCTTTTTATTTTTTTTGAGACAGAGTCTCAAGCTTTCACCCTGGGTTAGAACACCAGGGCATCACAGCTCACAGCAACTTCAAACTCTTGCTTCATTTTCCCAAGTAGCTGGGACTACAGGCACCTGCCACAACACCCAGCTATTTTTTTGTTGTAGTTGTCGTCATTGTTTTAGCTGGCCTGGACCAGGTTCCAACCCATAAGCCTCAGTATATGTGGCCAGTGCCTTTACCCACTGAGCTACAGGCGCCACCCTATTAGGTTCTTTTTTTAATCTGCAATGTCATTTAAGATATTTTCCTATTCTCTGGCACATTTCATCAAACCTGTCATTTCTGTAAGTATAGAAAGTATAGCTGTTTCATAGTACCAGTACCTGCAGTCTTTGTTTTGTTCGTGATGTCTTGTTTGTGTACCTGATTCTTTTTATTGTATGCTAGTCATTATATTCAAATATTTGAAATAAATAGAAACCTATAATGAAAGTATCCTCTTCAACAGAAATTTGTTTTTGCTTTGCCAGACAGCTGGGGGCAGTGCCAATGTGGGAGTACCTTAAACCACAACACTGACTTGTTAAATCAGCCCAATTATTCTGCAAAATATCTCACTTATCTTCAGTGGGTCCAATAAATGGAAACCTTTTTGTCTGGAATACATCAAAGGTGGTGCTATGTAACTCAGGAAATAGTGTCATTATTTTGGCAGTTGTATAATCTCTGATTACCTATCAGAAGTGATAGTAAATTTTAAATTTTACCACTGAATTAGGGTGATGACAGATTGATCTCTCTGCTGAACAGTTGTTTCCTTTGCAATTCAGAAAGTAATAGTAATACTCTGCTGTGTGTATTTTGGCATCCTGCCAATGTCGATTCCCCCTCAACCATATGTCAGTATTTTAAATATGTTGATAAGCCTTGCCTGAGTCAATAGTTTCACTAGAGGGTTCAACATTTAATCTAGTATTCTGCTGAAAACAGTGATTTTCCTTACCAACTGGAGATACAGTTCGTACTAGAAAAGGATAAGCTTAATTCTTTGTCTTTTAGTTACTAATTTCCCTTAAATGGTGATAACTTTTGCTTTTTTTCTGGCTTTCTCTTTAATAACATTATGAGCTAATGTTGTTGATTTAAGTCTGTTTTAATATAGTAAATTATTCTTTCTTGTGTTCAAATGCATAATTTTAACCATTGAGTGCCCCCTAGACTAGCTCATAGTCTATGAGGCTTTTTACATAGCTTCATTTATTTTTGATTCCTTGATTTCTGTGGGGACACAGTGAAATGTCCCCAACGCTCATTTTGTATTTTCCCTATCCCAGATTTGGAATCAGCCATTTTTCAAAGAGCCTTGGTTCCTTTCAGTGGGGAGTGATACTAAAGACCAAAAGCTCTCTCCCTACCAAAGTAGTAGGGGTGCTCATTGCTGCTGGACTGATAACTACTTGTAAGAGCTCTCAATGGAGGGACCTTAAATATACATTATTTTGGTTATGCATTCATAGTGATATTTTTAGTTCAATTTTAACATTATAGTGTTTTCACTTTTTTCTTGTATTTTTATAATCTTATCTCCTTGTCTTACACTGAAAATCTTGATTTCTAAAATCACTGATTATGGCTACATTCTATTAAAAGAATTCCTAACAATATCAACATTATTACAAACAGAACTTTGAATCGGCTTATCTCATTGCAGAAAAGGCTGTTAGCATTTTTGTTTTCCTTATTTAGTTTTTTAGACACAGAGACTTTCTGGTTTGCCTAGGCTATTCTTGAACTCCTGGACTCAAACAATCCTGTCTCTGTCTCCCAAGTAGCTGGGACTACATGTGCACATTGTATCACCTGGCTACTGTTGGCATCTTTATTAGGATCCCAGTTTTAAAATACCTGAGGAGGGGCTGGCATATTATGGTGTGTACCTCTTCTTATCTAAGGGTATGCTGTATCTTCCTATTTTTCAATGCCATTGTCAGGTCTTTTAGGGATATCTTAAAGTTTTCTTCATGTGAATTTTGCTTTTGCTTTTTTTTTTTTTTTTATGGAGGCAGAGTCTCACTCTATTGCCCAGGCTAGAGTGCCATAACTTCAGCCTAGCTCACAGCAACTTCAAACTCTCCTTCTCCCTCAGACTCACGAGTAGCTGGGACTACAGGCACCTGCCGTGATGTCCAGTAATTTTTCTATTCCTAGTAGAGGCGGGGTCTCACTCTTATTCAGGTTGGTCTCTAATTCCTGAGTTTAAGCAATCCACCTGCCTCAGCCTCCCAGAGTGCTAGGATTAGGAGTGAGCCACCATGCCTGGCCTTTTTGCATATTGCTTATTAAGTTAATGCCTATCTGTTGTAAATTGGGGTTTTCTCTTCCATTTTGTCTTACAAATATTGTTTATAAAAATGCTGTGGATTTGGAGTCTTGCTCTCATATCCTTTGCCTTATCAAATTATCTTATGTTTGCAGTAGTTTTTAATCTTACATTTTCAGCTGATTTTTTTGGGTGCTCTAGGAATCTAATCATCTGGACATAAAGATAATTTCATCTCTTTGTTTTTAATCTTATAACTCTCATGTCTTTCTCTGGAGTTGACTGATAATTCCAGTAAGATTTTACATAGTAGTGGTGAGAGTACTACTTGTCTTGTTCCTGACAATGCTGTGACATAAATCTTTTGTTGTAATTGTTGTCCACATCTTTGAACCTTCCTTAAGCTGGATTCAAAGAAAGGAAGTACTGTGTCAAAAGAGTATGAGTTTTCAGGCAGCGCCTGTGCTCAGTGGGTAGAGCGCCAGCCCCATATACTGAGGGTGGCCAGTTCAAACCCAGCCCCAGCCAAACTGCAACAAAAAAAATAGCCGGGCATTGTGGCAGGTGCCTGTAGTCCCAGCTACTTTGGAGGCTGAGGCAAGAGAATCACCTAAGCCCAGGAGTTGGAGGTTGCTGTGAGCTGTGTGATGCCACGGCACTCTACCAAGGGTGATAAAGTGAGTCTCTGTCTCTACAAAAAAAAAGTATGAGTTTTCAAAGACCCTTAATGTTGTCCAAACACTTTCCAGAGAGGTAGCCCTGTATGCACTTCAATCCAGGTGTGTGAGATAACCCATCCCCTCATACCTCTCCAATACTGGAATCCTTAAAAGCTTTAGTTCTTTGTGAAGTGGAAAATAGTATTTCATGTTTTTAATTGTTTTAACAGTGCAATTGAATATATATATTGAAAGATTTTTCGGAATTAATTGCTTCATTTAACATTTTGTTCTAGAAAGTAGAAGTGTTAAATGAAGAGACCAACTTTTTTAAAGCTTCTTATGAAAAAAAGATACCTATGGGAGGAGTAAGTTAATCATGGACTTTGTTTCTTGAGGCCATTTTCCCCATTTTTAGAAAATAAAAGCCTGAAAGAAGTCAGACTTACAGTAGAATAATAATTACAAACTCACTAGAGATCCTCGAGCAACAGAATTGCGAAGTATTTGGCCTTTTGTGAAAGAAGTTGTTACATTATTGTTTGGAAATTTACTTGCATTCTTTAAAATTTGAGTTTTGAATAGCAGTTAAATTTTTTGTGCTTCTTGTCCTTCTCTTACACAAAATATATTTTACCCTTATTCAAAACAGTTTATTTTCTGGTAAAAGAGAAGTTTTTGCCATAAAAGTTGGTTTGACTGCTTAAAAATGAATTATGCATATATTTATAGGAGCTTTGGCCATTTGCCTATTAGTTGAAGAGTAGTAAAAATGGAGTGTGAGAAAGTTACCAGAGTGCCTGCTCTTATTCTAGTCAACTTTTAACGAACTGGACAGGGAATCTCTGCTTTCATTAGTTATTGCTTCTCTCGTGGGTTTTGATTTTGTATCTTCTTGTGGTTATCCACAATAATGAGAAGACACAGCCCTTGGGCTTAGTAAGGCAAGGGCCAGTGCATACTGGCCATCTGTGCTGTTCAGAAGAAGGGGAGGTGGTTGGAACAATGACCAGGGATGGCTCTTTCCCTCAAGAAGCCTGAGACCCAGAACCACTATGAGAGTTTAGCTCCACCTCTTATGAGGAAAGAGAGCTGGTCACCTATTAGACAACTTGAGCCAGGCCCCTCTGGCATGACCTTCTCTGCACTTTTTGGAGAGCCACAAACATGGCCATGACATTACTGTGGAGTCAAACTCAGCTCTCTCTGGGCAGCACCCAGGGGTTTGGTTTCTAGCTGCCAGCTGTAATTTCACATTTAACGTTTAGCTTAGAATTCCTCATACCTTGCTTGGATTTCTTCTAGCCAGCACCTTAAATTCAGCTCATTCTCATTCTCTCTCTTTCTCGCTCCTCCCCTTACCCCTTTTTCTCTCTCTCTCTGCCTCCCCAGTTCCCCACTTTCTCTCTCTCTTTCTCACACACACACACACACACACACACACACACACACCACTCCTTGGACATTTTCATCCTCGGTGCCATCAACATCCCACTGCCCCTACCTTCTCAAGTGTTTCCTGAACTTCCCTGACTCAAGCCTTCCTTAACTTTTTTTAGTTGTCGTAAAAATATACATAGCATAATATTTATTATTTTAACCATTTATAAGATTCAGTGGCATTAAATACATTCATAATGCTGTATGCCCATCACTGCTGTCCACACCCAAAACTTTTTCATCTTCCTCCAACAGAAACTCCATGAAACAGTAAGTCTTCCTTCCCCTCTCCACTAACCCCTGGTAATCTCTATTCTACTTTCTGTCTCTGGTTTTGCCTACTGTAAGAATCTCATTTAAGTGGAATCATACACTGTATCTGGCTTATTTCACTAAACATAACGTTCTCAAGGTCCACCGTGTTGTGGCATGAATGGACGGACTCTTGGGTTGCAGAACACACTGTACAAGTTGCTCTGCTCACTGCCTGTGTTAACTTGCGTGCCTGCCTCCCATTTTGACATCTGCCGAAGAGCCAGGAAACACCTAGTGCATTCACTGAGGACATGAAAAAACCTCCTGGCCCAAACCTGTCCTTTCCCTCTGCCCTCAGTTTCCACAGAAGTGATCGTGGGGTCAACTCTGTCAGGGTGGCCAGAACCCATCCCTGCTCACAGCTTCCTTCATCACACTCCCCCTCAGACTTCTTGGAAAATGAGGCTCATGACTCACTTGACCTAATCTATGGGATAGAAAGAGTGTAGGCAAATTAAACAAAACAGTTAGCATGAACTCACTCCAATGTATGCTTGCTCTACTTGCTTTGTGTTGGTTTCCTGTGTTCTCAGAAGAAGGCAGGAGTGTGAGCCCTTGCTTTGTTGAAAGGTTTTCCAGCCTCACTGCAGGGGGCAGAGAAGTAAGCCAGGGCTTTGGGAGGCAGCACACAGAGTGGATTTCACTTCCTCTGTTCCTCAGAGGACTCGCTCAGTTCACAAAGCACAAGTGCCTGTCCCCTCGTCCTTGCTGTTGGCAAGCACAAGTTCCCTGGCAACCTTTGAACATAGCTAGGAATCTTTGATCTGTGTCAGGAAAAGTCTATTTTTAACTGTAAGTGAAGCTAGATTTTTTAGGTTAGATTTCTCACTCAATAAAGCATACATCATCTATGCCACATAGTTTCTACTTTAAAAAAAAAAAAGTGCTGGCCAGCATGGTGTCAGTGCACTGTGGTTATGATGCCACAGGTCTCTAGGTTCAAAAATTAATTACTATAAAACTTCTTCCTAAAGCACAAACATATTTAATTTACCTACAAAATTGCTGGAGGAGATTTAAAAAAAAACAAAACCTTCAGTTTAATTTAGAAATGAAAATTTGAAAGCTTTCTATGGAAATACTATCTGGAAATAAAATCAGTGGGATGTATTTACAGGCAGTTTGTTTTTAAGTAAAGAATGACACAGTGATGGAGGATCTGGAACGTAGAGAATAATTCCTTTTCAAACCTTCATTTTTGTGTAATACAAAGATTACTGTATTTATGGTATTTGATGAGAGGCTACATGGAGCACTGTGGGTCTGTTTGCCCACTTTCAGTTGGGGAAGACACACTGGATGGGGCCCAGCAAGGTGCCCTTCCTTGGTGTTAGCTTAGACCCTTCACAGTGCAACCAGAGCCTCGGGAGAGGTTCAGAAGCATTGTTGTGAAGTCAGCACAGAAGGCAGGTGGGCCTGACCGCAGGTGGTAGTTGAAGGGTGTCCAGTCCTGCAGCACGTGTGTTGTGGAAGGCCTGGAAAGGGGTCTGTATCCAGAGGAATGGGAAGTGCTGTTCTCAAGGTGATGCAATGGTGTATCTCTCTTGATTATGTGCTATAGGGTAGAGGTGTAAAGAATAGCCAGAGGAGGATGTAAGATCAGAATTGGGTGCTACTGTCTGATTCATTTAGGGTATTTAGTATATTTGATGGGTACCAGAAATTACCTAGGAGCTGGACTAAGGGAGACAGCCTGTGGCCTGAGACCACATAATTAGGAGGTAAAAGAGACACTGCTTGAGGTGGTTAGTCTAAGTGGAAAACCCCTTAAGTGACTGTGCTATAGCCTCACAATGCAGCCAGAGGGATCTGTCTGAAACGCTATTGGTAAGACTGCCCATGTTTTTCAAGTGACACAGAGCCCCCTGCCTTGGCTCAAGCTGCTCCCTCCTGAGCTCTCTACTACGACTGTGAATGGGGGGGATGTCTTCCATACATGATGTTTGCTCCTCTGAACAAGAGGAGGTAGGGATATACCCCCTTTTACAGGATAGGAAAGAACAAGCCTGGGTTATTCAAGGCAGCCTCTTTCTCTATGCTGAGCTGTCCCCTGTGACCCTTCCCTGAGCAAGTGATGAAAACATGTCCCAGTACAAGTGACATGGCTACATTATGAACCTCTTCTGGATTATATTTGCTGAGAGCTTGTTTTATCATGAAGAAAGTACTTTGGAGACCAAAGCTGAGCTCTGACAGCTTAGATGAGCATGTAGACTCAAATGCAAATGGTACAGACTTACATTTAAAAATTTAGGCAGCTCATAAGGGATTCTTTGAGACAAGGAGTCAATGGCCTCTAATCTGTGGGTTCAATTTTTCACGCCTCATTTCAGTTAATTTTGTGTATTTTTACGTACATGATTTCAGCCACCACAGTAAGTCTTTTCTGTTAGATTTCCTTGGTTCCTATCATAGCCCATTCTCTGCTGTTAACCTGTACCTAAGAGGCAGCACTCATTAAAGTATTTTCTCTGCTGTAATTAAACCTATCTTTTTAAAAATCATTTTTTAAATTGTTACCTTTAATTCTCATGAAAGGAAATATATGC
Source organism: Loris lydekkerianus (assembly GCA_963574355.1). Classification (NCBI taxonomy): domain Eukaryota; kingdom Metazoa; phylum Chordata; class Mammalia; order Primates; family Lorisidae; genus Loris; species Loris lydekkerianus. Next base: position 12,227 of record CAUYPK010107583.1, on the reverse strand, counting down.
TTGTTTTAGCAATACTGAAGGTTAGAGGAAAGTTTCAGAAATGAAAAACAGCCATGTGATCGAGCAATCGTACTGGTGGGTATATCCAAAAGAAAGGAAATAAATTTACTGAAGAGATGTCTGCACTCCCATGTTTATTAAAGCACTATTCAGTTGCCAAGAATTAGAATCAACTGTGTCCATTAATAGACAAATAAAGAATATGTTGTATATACACACAGTGGAATATTATTCAGCCATATAAAGAATAAAATCCATGCATCTTACAAGGGTACATGTGAAATTTACTAGGTGTAGAATATAAATGTCTTAACACAATAACTAAGAAAATGCCATAAAGGTTATGTTAACCAGTTTGATGTCAACATTCCAAATTGGGTATAAAACCAGAACATTGTACCCCATGATTGCATTTATGTACACAGCTATGATTTAATTAAAAAAAATTTTATTGCAGATCATAAGCCCTGGCCACCTAGAGGCATAAACAACTTAGGGTAACCACGATATTTTCAAAGGCAAGTCAGTGTTTAATAAATACTCTTGAGATTCTTTTAGCAAAAATGTGTTCAAAGGCAACATTGAGTCTCATTGTGAAAGTGGACTATCATAGGAGATAGGATCCAATCAGTGACTAACAAAGATTTTTAATTGGGGGGTGGTGGTGGTGGTAAAGAGGTAAGTTGTTTTGGACTATAGGCCCTTTGAGAAAAAGAAAATTTTTCTTGCCATTCAGTTCAATAACATGTTGAAAATAAATGTTGATTAAATGAATACATAATAGACTAGTAAGTGACATAAGTAATTCTTGCCATAAATCCTTAATAAAAAGGAATAAAATTAGCTACAAAACATAGAGTCTTAGTCAGATATTGAATAGTGACTTTTACAATTACTTAGGTTAAAGTCATGACTTAAATTGTGGCATCAGCAGGAGGGAGAAGAATTGGGGAGCAGAAGGATTATTCAGCTGAGCTCTCCTAGTACAAAAGAGGAAAAAGAGAGAACTCAGCCATACCTGCCATGGGGACCTTTCCCCAAGCCCTAGCTCAGGGAGCACAGTGAGGAGATTGTAAGCTGGATATATATGTGATCCAGAGTTGTGGAAATCTGAGGATTTTGGTAAGTGATTGCAACCCTTCAAGAAGTTTTTGGTTTTGAGGGGAAGCTGTGAGTTAAATGGAAAGCTTAGAAGAGTGAGTGAACTTGAACAGTATACAGCAACCAGATTTGAATACCAGTTGGAGTGAATTTGCCATCACTTTGATGGCAGGCAAGTCTGCCATACTGGGAAGGTCTCTGCAGACCTTCAGAAGACTGCCATTATGGGAAGGTCATGAGAAGGTCTTAGCAGAAGCCTAAGCACAGGCATCTTTTTTTTTTTTACATGTAAGTGTAAGTGATTTTTTACTTTCAGAACCAAGGAAGCATGGGCATCTTAATTATGCCTGCTGGGATCAGAAGGCCACTCCTGGGACAGACTGAGGGACTCCCATACCCCGCAGAAACTGTTATCTGGGGGGCACTGTGAGACCTGCCCCTAAAGGATTCAGGAGATCTTTAATGTCCCAACCCAGCAGGGTCTAAATGCTGAGGAAATAATCAGGTGATCACTGAAGGCAACAAAATTAAGAATAAGGACCACAGAGGTTACTGGCTGTGTTCTCTGTCTCCTAAAAAAAATCCATAGCACCACCTGGTGTCTTGGTGACATATTGTAACATGTATATTTCTATTAAAGTTGGTTTCTTCTATGTATAATTTTGTTTTTGAGTTTATTTTTATTTTTACTTTCTTTATTCTTTATTTCTATCTCTTCTTTTCTGTATTGCTTAGGGTGTTGCAGTTTTTGTTTATTTGAGCTTTTCTTGTTTTGTTGTGTTCTGTTTTTTCTAATTTGGTTGGTTTTATTCTTAACTTCTATCTTTACTTTCATCAAGAGCAAAGACTACTGTAGTTTTGGTGACAAGGAAGAGTTTGGCTATGCTCAGGTTCTAAGGGGTTCAAGATTTCAAGGAACCCTCTTAGCCCAGCCCCTCAAAATACTTGAATTACAGGAGTGACTTGAACATCATGCCAATCAATACAATTTCTTTGATCACTCTCATTCTCTCTTCCAGTCCTCTCATTCTCTCCTGTTCTTAAATTCTTTTCTTTCATCTACCTTCCCTTTCCTTTTATTTTTCCCTTTCCTTCTTTTTTCTTTGTTTCTTTTCCTCTTGTTTCTCCCTGTTTGCACTTTACCCTACTCTTCCTTTTGTTCTAAGCTCTGAGACAAAATAATTTGAAGCAAGGAAGGAAGCAAAAAGAAAAAAAAAAAAAAAGGACAAGGAAATAAACAAGTAGAAATAACACATGAGGAGGAAACAGAAATAATTGGGCAACATGAAAAACCAAGCAGAGCAACTCCCCCAAGGGACCTTGAAGCAGCTACTGCAGAAGACTACACTTATAAATATTTAATGGATTTGACAGAAAGGGAATATGAAATATGAATGATAAAGACAATAAAAGGAATGGACAAGAAAATGGAAAGACAAAACCAAAAATCAGATAAGAGATATGTAGAATATAGAAAGGATATGGCAGAGCTTAAGGAAATGAAGGAGACAATCAGGGAATATAAAGATGCAGTGGAGAGTGTCAAAATAGACATGGAGAAGAAAGAACTTTAGAATTATAGGATAAAGATTTTGAGTTAATCCAGGTAGTCAAACAGGCAGAAAAGAAGTGAGAGAAAGCCAAACAGTTGCTTAGAGGACTATGAGATTTCATGAAGCATTCAAACATAGGAGTAATAGGGATCCCTGAAGGAGAAGAAGATAGTCCCAATGTGATGGAAGCCCTACTGGAGACTATCATAAATGAAAACTTCCTGAGTTTTAATAAGATCCCTACACATTCCTTTCAGATGCATATTAAACCCCAGGTCATCTCAACTCAAACAGAGCTTTTCCAAGATACATTGTAATGAATGTGTCCAAAAAAAAAAATTCATCAAGCAGCCAGAAATAAGCACCAACTAATCTACAGAAACAGAGCCATTAGGATGACATCAGACTTTTCAACTGGAACTTTCTAAGCCAGAAGAGCATGGTCATGTACCTTCAACATTCATAAACAAAACAAGTTTCAGCCCCAAATTCTGTATCCTGTTAAAATAAGCTTCAAAATTGATGTAGAAATCAAATCTTTTGTGGATATACAAACACTGAGGAAATTCGCTACAACAAGACAGCTCTACAGGCCTATTTTCAACACTGATCATCACAATGGACCACCAGCAAAGTAAACACCCAGAAGCTAAAGGTCAAAATTTAGCTTCCACAATTGAGGAAAGGATACAACTACACAATGGACTTCCACAAAATAAGATGATTGAACTCCACCATACTTATCAATTCTGTCAATAAATGTCAGTGGGCTGAATTCACTACTGGAGAGGCAAAGGGTGACTGATTGCATAAAAAGGCACAAGCTGTCCATATGCTGTCTCCGGGAGACACCCTAGCTTTGAGGGACAAATCAAGACTTAGGGTTAAGGGGTAGAAACAGTATTTCACACAAATGGAAATCAGAAAAAGGGAAAGGTTCCAATCTCATTTTCAGATACTAGTGGATTTAAAGCAACTAATGTTAGGAAAGAAAAAGATAGATGCTTTATACTGGTCAAAGGAACAATACAAAAAGACAGACATTTCAATTTTAAATATTTATGCACCTAACTTAAATGCTTTCAGATTTATGAAACAGATCTTGATGTGTTTGAGCAATATGATATCTCATCACAACATAATAACCAGGGACTTTAACACCCCTCTGAAAAAACCAATAGATTCTTCAAACAGAAACTAAACAAAGATACAAAGGACTTAAATGTGACCCTAAAACAAATAGGATTAATAGACATATACAGAACACATCATCTCAATGCTAAAAAAAGTACATTTTCTTGGCACCCAATGGTACTTATTCCAAAATAGACCTTATTATGGGATACAAATGAAACCTCAGAAAAATTAAAAGAATAGAAATTATACCTTGTATCTTCTTAGACCACAAGTCTGCAAAGGTGGAACTCAACTCCAGCAAAAACGTATATCCCCACACAAAGACATGGAAATTAAACAATTTAGAGGCCTACATTTAAAAAACAGAAAGAGAACACATCAACAATTTTATGAACCATCTCAGACAACTGGAAAAAGAAAAGATAATCTAATCCCAAACCCAGCAGAAGAAAAGAAATAAACAAAACTAAATCAGAGATTAATTAAATTGTAAACAAAAGAATCATTCAGAAAATTAACAAAACAAAGTATTGATTTTTTTGAAAAAGTGAATAATATCAATAAACCTTTGTCTAGATTAGAATCAGAAAAGTAAAATCTCTAATAACTTCAATCAGAAACGATTAAGGGGAAATATCAACAGATGTCACAGAGATAATCTCTGAGTGCTATAGGAAACTCTATGCTCAAAATTTTGACAATGTGGAGGAAATGGATCAATACCTGGAATCACACTCGCATCCTAGGCTTAAACAAGAAGAAATAAATATCTTCAACAGACCAATTTCAAGAACTGAGATTGAACAAACAGTTTTTGTTTCTTCCCCCAAACAGCAACAATAACAACAACAAAAATGCCCTTGTCCAGATGGCTTCACATCAGAATCAAACCTTTAAAGAAGAGCTTATACCTTTGCTGCAGAGTTTATTGAGAAGGAAAAAATCTTCCCCAATACGTTCTATGAAGCAAACATCACCTTGATACCAAAACCAGGAAAAGACCCAACTAAAAAGGAGAACTTCAGATCAGTTTCACTAATGAATATAGATGCAAAAATTCTCAATAAAATCCTAGCCAATAGATTACAGCTACAAATTAAAAATAAAAAATTATTCATCATCAAGTAGGTTTCATCCCAGGGATACAAGGCTGGTTTAACAAACCCAAGTCCTTAAAGCTAATTTACCATATCAACAGAAGCAAAACCAAAGACTATATGATACTCTCAACAGACAAAGAAAAAAATCATTTTATAAAAGTCAGCATCTTTTTATTATTAGGAAACTTAAGAACATGGGCATAGGTGGCACAATTCTTAAACTGATTGAAACCATCTATAACAAACCCACAGCTAATATTATACTGAATGGAGTAAAATGGAAAGCTTTTCCACTTAGAACTGGAACCAGACAAGGTTGTTCTCTATTTCCACAACTACTCAAAATAGCACTGGAAGTTCTAACCCATACAATTAGTCAAGAGAAGGAAATAAAGGGCATCCAAATGGGGTCAAAGAAGGCCAAACTCTCATTCTTTGCCAAGGATCTGATTTTATACTTAGAGAATCTGAAAGATTCCACAGCAAGACTCTTGGAAGTGATAAAAAAAATACAGTATGTGGGCAGTGCCTGGGTTCAAAGGGGTAGGGTGCCAGCCACATATGCAGAAGGTGGCAGGTTCAAACTCAGCCTCAGCCAAAAACTGCAAAAAAAAAACCCCCAAAACAACAACAAAAACAAAACAAACAAACAAACAAACAAAAAAACCCAGTAATGTCTCAAGATATAAAATCAATGTCCACAAATCAGTAGCATTTGTATATGCCAATAACAGCCAAGATTAGAAGTTAATAAAGGACACAATTCCCTTCACAGTAGCCTCAATAAAAATGAAATACCCAGGAATATACCTAACAAAAGAGGTGAAGGACTTCAACAAAGAAAATTATAGAACCCTACAAAAAGAAATAGCAGAAGATATTAATAAATGGAAGAACATACCATGCTCATGGTGGGGAAGAATTAGCATTATGAAAATGTCTGTACTTCCCAAAGCAATCTACAGATTCAATGCAATCCCCATTAAAATACCATCATCATACTTTCAAGATTTGGAAAAAGTAGTTCTTCATTTTGTATGAAACCAGAAGAAACCCCTTATAATCAAGGCAATTCTTAGTAATAAAAACAAAGCTGGGGGTATCACCCTATCAGATTTTGGCTATACTACAAGGCCATAGTGATCTAAACAGCATGGTATTGGCACAAAAATAGAGACATTGACATTTGGAACTGAATAGAAAACCATGAGATGAAACTAAGATCTTACAGCCACCTGGTCATTGATAAACCAAATGAGAACATACTGTGAGGAAAATAATCCCTATTCAATATATGGTGTTGGGAGAACTGGATAACTGCGTGTAAAAGTACTGGACCTGTATCTCTCACCACTTACAAAAATTGATTCAAGATGGATAAAATATTTAAACCTAAAACATGAAACAATAAAAATCCTAGATGAAAGTGTGGGGAAACACTTGAAGATATCAACCTGGGGAAAGATTTTATGAAGACGACTTCTGTGGCAATTGAAACACAACAAAAATAAACAAATGGGACTTAATTAAAGTGAAGTTTTCTGTACAGATAAGGAAACAGCAATCAAAGCAAAAATATAACCTTAATATATATGATAACTAGGATCTACAGAAACTCAAATTAATCAACAAAAAAAGACCCAACAATCCCATATATTACTGAGTAAGAGACATTAATAGAATCATCTCTAATGAAGACAGATGAATAGCTAACAAACATATGAAAAAAAAAAAATGCTTATCATACCTAATCATCAGAGAAATGCAATTCAAAACTACCCTGAAGTATCACCTAACCCGGGTGAGAATGGCCCACATCACAGTGTCAAAACTGCAGATGCTTGCCTGAACATGGAGAGAAGGGAACACTTTTACACTGCCGGAGGGAAACTGCAAACTAATACCTTTTTGGAAGGAAGTATAGAAAATACTCAGAGGTGAAATTAGACCTCCCATTTGGTCCTGCAATCCTATTACTAGGCATCTACCCAGAAGAAAAAAAATCGTTTTATCATAAGGACATCTGCACTAGACTGTTTATTGCAGCTTAATTTATAATCGCCAAATTATGGAAACAAACCTAAATACCCATCAACCTAGGAATAGATTATTAAGAATAGCTATTAAAAATAGAATAGATTATTAAGATGTGGTATATGTATACTATGGAATATTATTCATCCATTACAAAAGATGGAGACTTTATATCTTTTGTATTAACCAGGAACACATTCTTCTTAGTAAAGCATCACAAGAATGAAGAACTCAATCCTAATATGAACACAGTAGATGAGCTAATACAAGGGGGGTGGGTAGGGGAGTAGGGTCGCAGGGAGACAGGAGGAGGATGGTGGTAGGGGGTCATGGTTTATGGCACATCTCTTAGGGGCAGGACACAATTACAAAAGGGTCATTATCTAACAAATGTAATCAGCGTAACCTAATTCTTTGTACCCTCAATGAATCCTGAACAATTAGAAAAAGAAAAAGAAAAAAAAAAAAAAAAATCAAGACCTGTGTTTGGCCTCCTCCTGCCTTTGAACTGAGACTTACCTCATCAGCTGTCCTGGTTCTCAGACCTTCAGGCTCAAACTAAACCACACTGCCAACTTTCCTGGGTCTCTAGCTTGCAGACAGCAGATCATGGTTCTTCTCAGTTTTCACACTCACAAGCTAATTCTTCATAATAAATCTTTTGAGTGTGTGCATGTGTTCATGCAAAAAAAAAAAAAAAGAAAAAAAAGAAAACCACTAGTGTCCAGCAGCTTGATAACAACAGCAATAAGCAAATGCAATATTTTTATTCTGTTCAGTCCTGAGCATAGCAAATTCATGTGGCATATTTTGGTTTTGTGGTTACCATTGTCTTAGTTAAAATCTTTTTTGCTATCTACATACTTACCCTTAGACTATTTCCCCCATCGTTCTATATTTCATTCCATAAATCCATTAGTAATCCATAATTTATATTTGGATTAAAAAAATTGTGGCATCAAAGTTGTAGCCATGGTATAAAAAAGTTGCCCCTTCTCCCTTTGACTGAACTTGTGCTTGTGTTTCTTAATTTCTCAGACTATTCCTCAGGGGTAATTCTTTGACTTCTTCCTGGAACAAAGTCTTTTTGCTTCTTGGTATGTGTCCTTTTAGAATCCATCTTCTCTCAAGTCTACCTTTGACATCACAGCTCCTGCTGTCAGCAGCTTGTAAATATCCAGAACCAACCTTACAGGCATACACTTTTTATCTTTATCTAATTCCTGTGTCACTGGGCATTCTCCTCAGCCAGGAGATGGTGTTTGAGCAAGTACAGGTTCCTGATGTCAAGAAGGAGGAGGGAGTATGGGAGTATTTCTAGTCTTCTCTCATGATGTCTTCAAACTGAAGCTACCCATCCAGTTGCTGAGTCAATTGAACCTCAAGTAGAAAGTGTTACCAGATTATCACAACTGTGAATAAGTGGGGCATAAATTAGTTTTGCTGTAGCAAGCCTTATGTAAATCCTGATCATTTGAATTCTTCAGGTCAGCTTGATAGCTATTTTATAGTTAATGATGCGACCTTCCCCTAACTACAGCATCAGCCCTATTTGTATAGTCTGAATAAAATGCATCTTTTTGTTTTTCTGATTTTGGTCCATTTATAAAATCTAGAATTTTTCCTTGAATAATACATTCTCCAGCCCTGGCCAGTTTCTCTTCTTAGGACTGGCTACTGATAAACCAGTGTTTTAAATTATTTTTTATTAAGGTTTGAGATGGAATACGTTCAGAGACTGTAAACTTTTGGAGTGAAAAAACTTTCATAATTTTTAAGTTTGAGAAAAACACCACACTAAAATTCTGGAAATATGACTGTAGCTTGTACATCTGGCACTGAATGTTGTATTCAAATCAAAATGTAATTTTGTGAAAGCAGCTTCATTGATATATAATAAGTTCATCATTTAAAAAATATAATGTAGCAATCTAATTATATTTAAGATATAATCTTGAGATTTTGTTTATATTTTCTTTTTTCCTTTTATCTTTATCTGACATGAAATAATCATACATATTTATGGGATACAGAGTGATATTTCAATACATGTATACAATGTGTAATGATTAAATCAGGGTAATTAAAACATCCATCACCTTAAACATTTATGATTTCTTGGTGTTTCAAACATTCAAAATCCTTTGTGAATAATTCATTATCCTAGAAACTCCTACTGTAATGCTTGGTCTATCAGTTTATCTATCATTTTTTAAATATGATTAATGAGTTTACTGTATCTCTGAACATTCTTAATTAGCTTGCTGATTACCTACCTTGGAATCCAAATCTATTGCTGGGAGTATTTCCTTGAAACAGGTTCATAGATTGTTTTTCTTCCCAACCATCTCTTTTCTGTACAACTAGCAGATATTGTAGGCAAACCCACTTAGAATACAGATGCTCCTTGAATTATAATGAGGTTTTGTCCCAATAAATCCATTGTAAGTTGAAAATATAGTTAAATAAAAAACGGGCTTACTACCTCTAATTTACTGACAATTGTAACTTAGCCTACAGTTGAGCAAAATCAGCAGACACAAAGCCCACTATATATTGAAGTATTTAATATCTCATATAATTTACTGAATACTTTCTGAAAGTGAAAAATGGAATGATTATATAGGTACTGGAAATACAGTTTATACTGAATTTATCACTTTCACATTATTATAAAGTAGAATAATTGTAAGTTGAACCATAGGAAGCTGGGAACCATCTATATTTTACACAAAATTATATGAAGACAGTTTTATCTGGAATAACAGATAAATTTTTGGAAGTGTGTATCATTTGTTTGTCTAGAAAGGATGGGGCCATATTAGGAAAATGAGGAACTGAAGCTTACACTGGGTTTTGTAGAAAATAATGATCCTCTGGGAAATCAACTAAATAATATGAAGAAAAACATTGTTGTTGGTTGTGTAATTGTAGGTCTGGCAAGGGTTTGTAGTTAGAGCAGAGCGAAGTAAGCCTACTCTCAAGAGAACCAAAAAGAAAGATGGGAGCTGAAGCAGGAGGTAGGTGATGGGGGCTGAATAGTATCCATAAGAATGGAAAGGAAGTGTTGCTAAGATTTGTTGAATAAATGAAGCTGAAATGGTTAAACTGCATAATGGCATGGCTTGATGCCTGAGAAACTGGTGATGCTGTGGAAAGTGGCAGCAAACTTGACAGTGGAGCTGATAAAGATGAATGCAATACTAAGTCCTGTGTTGCACAGCTGAGCCCAAGTTACCATTGTCATTTCTCAACTACAAAGCACGATTGATACTACCAAAGAGAACCAGAAGAGGGTGGTTATTAGGTGTTGTAGGGTGGTATATTGAGGAGCAAGGACACAGTGCTGTAATGTTTGAGCAAACATTATTTCTGGAAAGCAACAAGCAAGATAGTGGCTAGTGAGCATCCATCAGAGGAGTCATATGAGGCATTTTCTTTCCAGAGACATCTAGTTTTAGCTTCCTCACGGCATTTTATCCTCATTCCACTGGAGAATTATGGGAAAAGAAATATATTTAATTGTCTTGAAAAATATATTTCAGCATTAGAACATTTTTTGGTTAAAAATATCAAAAAACATTGCAAGGTTTGTACCAAAAAACAAACAAACAAACAAAACCCACCAAAAACAAACAACAAACAACAAACAAAAGCATAGCTCTTAACTTCAGGGTAACTGACTTTAGGAAGAGCTGAACTTAGATGACTGATTATTTTTGTTTTACATTCATCTGTGTTGACTCCATTTCTAACCAGGCTTTCTCCATAAAGTATCTCAGCCCCCTTACTCACAATTTAACCATCCAGTGAAAAAGGTATAATTCTCGTAGTTTCCTCACTCAAAACAAATAAACACACAAATGACCTTGGAATTGAATATCATTATATGACCTAGATCACATATTTACCTCGTTATCCATGAATGTGAATTGTGACCATAGATTTAACGTGTTCTGATTGGCCTAGCCAGGTGCCAAGAGCTATGCACCATCCCTTCAGAGTCATACAATCTAAAAATAAGTTAGGAGGGTTTCCCAAAATAAAGTACAGATGTGGGTCATTAATGCTGAGAAGGAAAATAGTTGGTATTAGTTTACATAGTTTTTTAGTATAGAGACTACCTCCTTGTAATTCTAGGCAACATTGTATGCCCTATGGAGGGGGTCCTTAGTCGATATTTCCACATGGAATGATACTTTTTACTATTTAATATCAAAACCTCATAGAGCCTTCAAAAATCTCAATGTAACATTTTTCAGTGTATGTTTGCTCAGAAAAGTTTATAATTTTGTCCCCAGAGTACAATATAACATTTTAAGCAAAATGATGTTTACAAAAAGTCTTGAGTTGTACTCCAAAACACAATCAGTAGAATGTCAAAATCATGGTAAATGTTTTGAAAAAATATAAAGTATTATGAATGTCAACCAAGGGAATATGTAGCTTGAATGTGCCTGCTGCTAAGAAAGGTATCACAGTGTCACACTCAAGGTGAGCTTTTCTCTGCCACTCGGCACATGTCCTGAATATCTTTCATATTGTTGCCATGTTTTTTCTAAGAATTTTCCAATGTGACCTCCAACACAAGAAAGTGTTCATGCAAATTGTGAGGAAGTAAGCAAAACAAATGAGAAAGAGATTGCAATGGAACTGAAAACATAACTGCATAAAATGTAATTGTTCCTTTTTAACACCACATGAATTACTTGATAATCTTCGAGTTATATTATTTTTTCTTGGTTTTAATTATATTTTAGAAATAGGTTGTGAGCTTTGAAATAAAGTAATAGGAAATAGGCTTCATAGTATTTTATTTTGCTTGGCTTTTTTTTTTTTTTTTTCATAGATCATATGATTTTAAGAGCATATTGCCATCCATAAGCAGGAGATCTGGGCATTGATAAGCTGTTTTCCTGGCACTCTACTTGGATCTGTGTTAACCTGTCTTCTGAAGAGTTACCTTCTTTGCTGTTTTTCATCTTCTAGGGTAACAGAGAGCCTAGAACTCTTGCATATGGAGAGGTGTCATGTACAAATGAAGGCTAAATTGTTAGAAAGGATGTGAAATCCTGGCATCTTCTAGGTATGTTCTTAGGCTACACGGCAATATCATTAAATGACCTAGAGGCTCTCGTGGATTCTGAAAATGTTTCTTAGACGACAGACTTAATGAAATTCAGTTCCTTTATTTTACTTTACATATGTTGATGGATTAAACCTCTTATAAGATGACATAATATAGAGAATATGCCAAATAATTTGGTTACTGATCATTAAATTTGTGAATGAAATACAAAAT
>CAUYPK010107582.1:0-13788 GCA_963574355.1 Loris lydekkerianus | reverse complement strand
GATTGGGTTATAGCCTTCATATGAAAGCTATAAATTAGTTTCATATGAAGGCTGAGTACATTGGGTACTTTTTCTTCCATTCTTGGGATACCTTGCTAAGAAGAATATTTTCCAGTTCCATCCATGTAAACATGAAAGAGGTATAGTCTCCATCTTTCTTTATGGCTGCATAATATTCCATGGTATACAGATACCACAATTTATTAATCTATTCATGAGTTGATGGGAACTTGGGTTTTTTCCATGACTTAGCAATTATGAATTGGGCTGCAATAAACATTCTGGTACACATATCTTTGTTATAATGTGATTTTTGGTCTTCTGGATAAATACCTAGTAGAGGAATTGTAGGATCAAATGGCAGTTCTATTTTTAGATCTCTAAGTATTGACATCTTGATATTATTTTTAGGTCTCAAATAATTTTAATATCTTGGCTTTTAGGCTTTCTTTAAATATGCTTTTCAGAATATTGATGAGATTGCATCAACACTAAACCTTTTCCACTTACATTTTTTTTTTTGTATAAAGAATGTATTGTATTGTATTATGAAAGCATAATATCTTAAAACTGTCATCACAGTATTAATAACGGTTTATTTTCATAAACATATCCGTATGACCATACTGGGATAATATGAAGAATTTTATACATTCCTATACTCACTGATGAAATGGAATGTCTTGTAATTCTCCAGTTATGAATCTCAGTCCTAATTTTTACTCAGAAATTAAATATGCAACTTCTAAGCAAGATAATGTTTCAGTCTCCTTTGTGGGTGGGGGATCCCAGTCTGAGTCCAGTTGACCTGGGGTTCCATTACTCCCCCAAGCTGGAAGGTTCCACCAAGGCATGGCAGTAATCTAAAGCAAAAGTGAGTGCAAACTGTAAATAAAACAGGGGCAGCTCGAGCACTGTGGATAGAAAACAAAAGTAACCTACACAAGTTTTATGTAACAAAGAGGAAGAACAAGAAAGTTTATAGCACTTCCAAATGGAGCTGGAAGTTGGGCTTTCTCACAGAGAGGAGGTGAGAGAGATGGAGATTCAAGGCCACGCAGGGGTGTGACTACTCTGCGTTTGAAACTGGTTGTAAGTGTTTCTTGGCTCCTCTGTGCCCTTTCCTATTGGTCATTGGTGACCTAGGTTACTTCATTGGCTTCTCTGCACCCTTTCCTACTGGTCATTGGTGACCTAGGTTACTTCATATCTACATTCTTGTGGGCCCTTCAGACTTCCTAGCTCCACAGGCCAAGTTTTCCTCCTATCCTTCTTGAAGTCCCTGTTTTGGTGTCTATTCCCAACTCATGACAAATTTCTTTCAGACAGGTGTTAGTAACAAATCTGGAAATGATTATATCATGGCAACCGTCTGGGAGGTTCTCCTGCCAATAGAGTGGCTTCTGCTAAACCTCCCTATTAACAGATGTGTCCAGGGCCCTTTGTAAGTTCATCAATTTCTTCCTAGTTCTTTTAGATACTGTACCTTAAGACAATTGAGACTCACTGGATAATGATCAATTACTCTTCACCTACAAGTGTGAGGGTTGGTGTCCTAATGATATAGAGACCCTGCTCAGGCTCGACAGTGTGTCCTCCCCTTCCCCCACCCATTTTCTAGTCCGAGTTGACTCATAAATCAGTCTCATCACAGGCCCCATCTGTAGGCACAAACGGGCTCATAAAAACCAGCCTGACCAGTATCTCATCTGGGCTGACACACCTGGAACAGGGAACACACCCTATAGAAGAGGCTGCTACTCCCAGAGCAGAGGACTCACCCAAGCAGCACCACATCCCTGCCCAAGAGCAGTTTTAAAATTAATTTATTCCCCTCAAGACCCCGGAGCCAAATGGTTATGACAGTCTGTCTCCTCTAGCCACTCCCACTGTCCCCAGGATAGGAGAATTAGAGTATTAACTCATGGACCTGAAGCCCAAATGGACCACCCACTCGGTAACCCTCTTTGATTTGTCAAAGTCTCTGACTTTCTGTGCCCCCACCACTTATCTATCAATAAAATCTGTCCTCTCACTCCCATGTTCTGTGGTCCATGGATTCCTTAAGTCTCTAAGACCACAGATCCGGTAGGGTAAAGAGAGAGAGAAACTCCAGCCACGCTAACTCACATGAAAGTGAAATGACTTATGCTTGTTTTTAATTCACTTATCATGCATGACTACTATAGGGTTGTCACTATTAAAGAATCTTTGTCAATTTTGAAGTGTTAATTCAGGCATTTGTACCTGTAGATCCACTGTTGAAAGAAAATAGTCTGGTGTCATTCCAGATATCCCATATTATCTCTTGCTCTGGCACCATATTTTCACTCTATAGGAAAGAATAAAGAAAAGAGAGATCCCTATCTCTTGAGTATTTTGTTCTGATACAGTTTCCCAATGCTAAACAAGACCTCTAAACTTATAGCCCCTTCTTTTTTCAAAACAAAGACTGATTTTTACATTTTTACATTTACACTGATTTTTACAAAATTACATTTTTTCAAAACAAAGACTGTTTTTACATTGACTGATACAATATAGGTATAGGTTTGGCTATTGCCAGAAATAACTGCAAATTCCATTGGCATACAAAATAAACATTTAATTCTCTTTCATCTGTGGTCAACTAGAACAATTCATCCAGATCCCCCTTGTGGAATGGCTACATGATTCCACTTTAGGCATAGGTACCCCGAACTTGCCTGTGGTGGCTTGGCTTCACCTAAGCTCCTTATACCTGAAGGGATAGCGACTACCTCAGGGGAGCTTTTCTCACAATGATGACAAAAGAGCAAGAGTGAAGAAGGGGTTTCCTCTTAAGGCTGAGACTCACATGAGCTATCATTTCTATCAATTCTTTGGTCAAAAGAAGTCAAATCAAACAATGGTAAGGTACAGGGACAGGAATATATACACCCAAACTTAAGGGAAGAAACTTTCAAGGGTATGTATATGCTGTTTTATAAGGTTTAATGTTTTTCTGGTAGTCAGGATAGATCAAATATAGGACTTCAAGGCAGGATCACACAAAGGGTTGCACCTAGAAACGGGATACAAGAAAGCTGAATCAATAGGTGGTAATTTATGTTCAGGGTATAGGTTGGGTTCAGCCAGGTTTTCTAGACTCCCTGTGGATGGACCAGTTTGGATAATTTCTCCAGCTCTGGGGCATAGGGACTCTCCCTAGTTGTCCTATACTTGGTCCTGGGGCAGTTAGGGAGGTGCATAACGGCCCACAATGTGATAACTCGGGAAAGAAAGTAGTTGTGCTGTGGTGTGGACTTCATCAGCTACTCAAGAAAGGGAACTGTCAAGAAAACCGGGTCAAGACAGCAAGAAAACAAAATGAAAAATGCAATGTTACCATTGATCCTTTAAAAGTCTTGACGTCAGTTTTGAGTTTGATTATTTGGAGTATATGAATGCCTAAGTAGTAGAGAAAACTTTCAAAGAGTATAACTTTAAAATAGCATAGAAAATACTTTAAGAGCAAAAAGGAAGGAAATGAATAGAAATATAAGGAGTCGTTGCAGGCCAGCCCATAACCAAGAAAATATTTCTATGACTTTACCAAGTAAACAGATCTGGAATTTCTGGGGTCTCTAACAAGATTTTGGTGTATTTGCAAATTGTTTTAAAAGTATAAGGTATAGAACTTTATAATAATAATATTTTGGTGTTGTAAACTATTTTAAAAGTATGAGGTATATAACTTTATAATAATATTTTGGTGTATGCTTGGGTTGAGGTGGTAGGTCCAACAGTCACATTGTAGAAGGTATAAAATGACAGTTCAGTATGGTATTTGTAAAGCTTGATGATATTTGTCTGTAATGAAGGGGAAAGGATGGTAGAGGTCATAAACAGAAGTTCAAGGTAGGAGGTCCTGGCGGTAAACTGAAGTGGGGGGAGGGGTAGGGGAGTGGGAGGTTCAGGCCCAAAGTAGTACAGGGATTAACTGACTCCTGAGGAAAGCAACAATCTTCACTCACTTTTTAGAACAGCACAGATGGTAGCAACCTCTGTAATATTTTCCTTAATGCATAGGAGTTTAGGGATGTATGTTTTGATAGAAAGCCATGGAAATAAGGCCTTAATTTCAACATAAGAAGGGGCATTGGAAAGTACTTTTAAAGTTAGTGTTATATATGTTGTGCCTTGAATTAATGGAATTAAGTTCTGGGGCAAGATGCGGACCCATTCAGGAATTCATTTGTCCTTCTGTAATTTAAATAAGGGTTCGCTGATCAGTCCATGTAGGTCTCCCCATTAAACCAGTTGTTTGCTATCTGAGAAATAAAAGCACCACTGAATGCCTTTAGTAAGAGCCCACTATTATGTATTCTGGGATGTGAAATGTGTGCCTTGGTCACCATCAGTAATGTCTGACACTTTGAAGGGAATAAGAAGAGTATTAGTAAGTCCTTGTATTGTGGTCGTAGTATACACAGAGACATGGGTAACTTTATTTGTTTTTTGAATATCTATGAAGCAAGAAATTCTCAAAGTTCTTTTCCCCAAAGGGGCTAAGTTTTAGGCAACGGCCAAAATACTGCAAATGTGTGTAGATGGGGTGATTTCATGACCAGTTGTATCCAGTGTTAATGCTCCTACCTGAAATTAGGACAAGTGAGCTGACCCATGGGTTCCACCCTTTATCAGGGACAATCGCTTAAGGAATGCAAAGCAGTAACATTTCCCTGAGGTCTGTCACTTATAATGGTGACAATGCTGTCCTACACTCTGCAAACTCCCTTTGCTATTTGCGCAGTTAATCACAAGAGGCTCCACAAGTAGCCAAAAGGATTGGGAGAGGGATAATTTCCAGCACTGTGGCCTCTGGCAAGGGACCAAGGACAATGAACACCGTCACTCCCTGCAAGTGGAATTTTCTTGGGCCACATTTGTTCCATCATGTTAGTAAATCCTTGGTGGTAGTGTCTGGTTTATGGGGTTCTGTTTCCATGACTCAAAACATAATTGGCAGCTGTATATGGAGGGTCACAGGCTTAGGATCTGTAATAGCCTGTGGTTTGGAGATCCCAGTATGTAGGGAGCAAGCTCCTTGCTAATGGAGTCTAACACTCATCTCTTTAAGGATGAGTAGGATTAGTTCATTTGAATAATTTCATGGGCCCAGGGACATAAGGGCTGTCCCTAATTATCTGATAGCTGCCACTGGGGTGATTTAGACAGGTGCTTACTGGCCATAAGTGTGAGAATGCAATAAGGGAAGTAATCAGCTGCTTAAAAAGGGGAACTGACTGTCCTATACTCAAAACCACAAAACTAGGTCATGACAGCATTTCAAAAAAATTGCATTAAATAGGAACAGTAGTGAAGATTTGGAACAAACAAAACAATCTGTTAAATACAAATGCCACTATTTCTAGGATTCTGTAGTGTTTCATTAATTATGATCTAGGCATAAGCGTGTTGGGGGCAAGGTAGGATAGGGTAAATTCACCAGATAGTTATTTAATGGCTACAATGTTTCAGAAAGGTTTTGAAATTATGAGCTACTTCTGCATCACAATGAAATTTCTTCTTGTTTTGTGTGGCGCTTTTGAGAATATTTTATTATGAGATCTTAACAATAATTATACCCACATTATAAACGATAACTTAATGACACCACTAATATGCTGCAAAAACTATTATATTTACATAGTGCTTGAGAAAGTTTTTTTTTAATTTTGCCTTTGTTAATTTCTATGTTTAGTTACTCATTCCATATAATTGTCACCTTAACAGGTTATAATTGCAAGACAATGTCTTTATGTTCCCATAATTTCATAAAGCTCTAAATTTGTAGTGAATATTTGTACAATCATCAATATTGCATTTATTTATAAAAAGTTGCTTAATACAAATTTATTTTTATCATACTAAATATTAAAATGACTTTTTCATCTTATTCACTTAATAACTTTTTCATTTATTATTTTTCCTTACTACATTAAAATTAAAATTCTACACTTTTATTTACTGAGCATGGTTTGAAGATTATATCATTATATGTACTTTTGTATTATTAACAAAAATAATATGAAGTCTGCAGCTTGTTCTTATGTTTAAAGTATGAAGTACGGGGAATTACAAGTCTTTACTTTCTTATAATATTTTATTTCACCATGAGTCAGAAGCACATATTATTTTCCTTTAACTTTGTCAAGGAAAAAGTGTTAAACGTTTATTCAAATATCATAATTGATAGTTATTCTGGCAAGTACTTCAACCTATCTTCCAGTTGCTGATACCTTCCTTACCTATCCAATTTTCTATTTTTAAATAAAACGTTGAGTTGAATATATTTCAGCTCAAATAAAACATTTATGTATACCCTGTGAAAAAGGAACACGATGAATATATGTGTAATTTTAGCAGCTCTTGACTATCTGGTACTAAGAAAACATTCCATATATGTATAGTTGTAAATAGAAAGATGTGCTAGTCTTTCAGGGAAGGACGTACAGCCCAGATGGAAGCCCCTTCGGGGTCTACATCAACTACAGGCTGACCGCCTGTTAGAGGTCACAGGAGTCTCAGGACAGCTCTAAGTGGATGAATGAGACAGAGGACCTGGACCTCTGCCCTTTTGACGTTACACATGGCACGCCCATCAGCAATACTCTCTAACTCCCTACTAATTTTCTTATTCTTTTCTTTCTTTCTTTCTTTCTTCTTTTTTTTTTTTTTTTTTTTTTTTTTTTTTTGAGACAGAGCCTCTAGCTGTGGCCTGGGTAGAGTGCCGTGGTACCACAGCTCACAGCAACCTCCACCTCCTGGGCTTAAGCGATTCTCTTGCCTCAGCCTGGAACTACAGGTGCCTGCCACAACACCCGGCTATTTTTTGGTTGTAGTTGTCATTGTTGTTTTCTAGGCCTGGGCTGGATTCGAACCTGCCAGCTCTGGTGTATGTGACTGGTGCCTTAGCAGCTTGAGCTACAGGCCCCAAGCCTTTACTGTTTTTTTAAAGATTTTTTTCAGGCTCAGGTTTCAGTTTGACTTCTTCAGCCTAATGCTGCTTTCTGACTTATGTCTTCACCTGGGGTAAATACTAATAAACAGCCTATATCTCATACTCTGCTTTTACTTCTAGAGAGCACAACTGTTGATAGTTATCAAGGCAGGGACATTCTTAAGTCTGTGACTAGGGCCCTAATTCATATCTTATTTTAAGTATTAACTATCTCAGGACACTAAAGTGGGTCTGAATATTTTAACTACAAATCAAATATGCAGAGTTGAATTAACTTGAAAATCCAAGTACCTGAATTAACTTGAAAATCCAAAGTCTCCAGCAAACCAGAAAATTTGTCTATGGATGTTTGTCCATTAATGCATTCTTTTAAACGTTTGAACATTATTCAATACTAATGAATAATAATAATTAAATAATAATGAAGTATTATTATAATAATGAATATCATAATATATAATAATAAATATTGTAATATTCATTCATTATAATGAATATCATAATATGTAATAATGAATATTATAATATTCATTCATTATAATGAATATTGTAATATGTAATAATGAACATTGTAATATCCATTCATTATAATGAATATTGTAATATATAATAATGAATATTACAATATTCATTATAATAATAAGTCATTATTATTGAATAATTATTATTCATTATTATTGAATAATGTTCAAAAGTTTAAAAGAATGCATTAATGGACAAACATCCATAGACAAATAAAAAGTATAAAAAGTATTTGAGTGTCTCACTCAAACACTTATGTATTCTTCCCTGCTATTTGCTGGCTGTCTTATAGGTGCAGGGATATAGAGATAAATACACAATCTCTGTCATAAAGGCATTTAGGTGAGAGTGACAAAATAGGATAAATAATTCTAAAGATATGTATATCATTAAGGTATTTTTTAGGGGATGGGTGTGTTGCTATGACAAATTATCAGAATAGCAAGTGGCTTAAAACAAAACAAATTTATTACTTAGAATTTTAGATAGAAGCTGAAAATCAGTCTCACTGGTCTAAGGTTAAGGATGTTGCGATGCTGGTTCCCTCTGGAAGTCTTGAATCTATTTCGTTGCCTTTTTCATTATCCAAGGGCTTCATTTCTTGGTTAATGGCCTCTTCCTCACATCAATCCAATGTCTTTTCTTCTGATGTCACATCTACTGCTTGCTCTGACCCTCTTCCTTTCTGCTTTTATGGACTTTCTGATTCCTTGGACCTACCTAGATAACCCAGGGTGATCTCCATATATCTTCATCACACTTGCAATATCTCTTACTGCGTAAAGTAAAACACATGTGTTCTTAATTAGGACATAAACTTTGGGGTCCATTACTCAGCTGACTACACGATGTATCTAGGTGATTAGAAGCAATGACAGATGAGAATATTATTACCAAGAACATCATGAGGTATTGAGCATGCCAAATGGTAGGTTGATGAACTTCTAAAAACCACAACTCCTAAGTAGAGTATTGAAAGATAACTAAATGTTAGTTAGGTAAAGGGTGCAGCAGAGTTGAGGTGAACCCTCTAGAATTACAGAGTAGCTCCAGTCAAGACATGGAAACTACAGGAAATACAAGGGTTCAAGGAAATCTAAGCATCAGGTAAAAGGTAGATATTACTTTGTACATTTTGATATTTCTGAAAACTGGCATGTGTCTTACAATCAATGAATACATTTAAGTCAGTCTACTTTTTCCCTAACTCCTATTATTAAAATGTTATAATAAATGTTTTAAAATATGAATATAATGTAACTTGATAAACTAGGTTTATCGGATGTCAAACTTATTATGAGCTGTACCCATAATTAGGGATTTGTAAAACATCCTGAAAGCCATGCATTTTTTTTTTTTTTTCCAATTTTAGTTTTAGAAAATCAGGTTGACTATTTGGGCATGGTAGGTCATGACTGTAATCCCAGCACTCTGGAGGACAAGATGAGAGGTTAATTCAAGGCTAGAAGTTTAAGACTGGGCTGGGCAACACAGTGAGACCCTGTCTCTACAAACAAATAAAACAATCACCCAGGCCTGGTGGTATTTCTATCTATTTGGGAAAGTGAGGCAGGAGGATCCCTTGGGTCCAGGAGTTCATGAATGGAGTGAGCTATGATGGCACCACTAAACTCCATCCTGGGCAATGAAGTGAGACCATGTCTCTAAGAAAAGAAAAGTAAAAAAAAAAAAAAAAGATCAAGTTTATTGCATGTGAAGAAACTGATGGAAAAGGAGCAATACTATAATAAGAGGAAAGAGGTGTTTGCCAAAACAAAACTGGCAACTGTGGAAAGTCTAAGGGAAGGAGGTGGTAGACTCTTGACTGGGAAACAGTAGGATATAGAAAAAAAGTTTTGGTAAATGGTTACTCTCCGATTTGGGCAATCAGGAGAATGAGTATATTTTTTTATGAGAAAAAATTAAGAAGAAAGCTTTTTGGGAAGGGGAATGAGAAAGGAAAATTGATGAAGGATAATATTTATGTGTCATATTTAGTTCTAGAGATGTATGTGAAATACGTAAGTTTAAATATCCATCAACATTGGAGTATGACTCTGAAGCCCAGGAATGGGTTTTTAGATAGAAGTACACACTCAGCAGTAATTTAAATCTAACAGGAAAAATAAGCAAACAAATAACAACAAATAGGAAAATAACTCTGTTCTATATTTCTACGAAATATATGAGCTTTCTAGCCAAGCAATTTTGGCACTGTTTGGTGTTAACACAGACTTTATAGTTTAAGGCTGAGTCCCACCAGATTGCCTCCCTGCACACACATTTAAAATGCCAACAGAAATTCCAGGTTGTTACCTGTGCTTCTGACCACTGTCTCCAAATCAGAGGTCCCAGGATGCCCTCCTTTGGTTTGAAAATTTCCTAAAATAACTCACAGAAGTCAGAATAACAGTTTAGTTACTCAATTATCGGTTTGTTACAAAAGGATACAATGTAGGAAGAGTTGGACAGGAGAAAAGCATAGGGCAAGGTATGGTGGAGAGACAGGGAGCTTCTGCGCTTCTCCCAGCACCCCCACAGGCTTGCTAACGGAAAGCTTACGGACCTCTCAGAACCCAGTCCTTTCGTGTTTTTAGGAAGGATTATTCTTAAGCATGATGCATTAAGTCATTGGCTCTTGGTCACTAAGTTAATCTGAAGGTCCCTTTCCCCTTCAGGAAGGTCAGGGACTGGGGTTGAAATTCCAGACCTCTGTCACAGACAGGGATGGTTCAATGGGACTCAGCCCCCATCCTGTGGCTAGTTGAAAGCCCCCAGCCACCAGTCATATCATCGGTAAAAAAAGATACCATTTTGGAAAATCCCAAGGTTTTAGGAGCTTTGTGCCAGAAAATAGAGACAGAGACCAAATATGTATTTCTTTAGGTCACAACATTACAAAATTTTAGGCAAGGATGAGACAATATGGAAGAATTACCTGGATGTTTCAGTTTAGCTGGGCTGTTCTTAGGACGGCTTTCTTCCTGTTTTCAAGAACATAACAATTTGGGGCAGTGTCTTGATCTTACCATGGTAGTGAAAGTAGAACTTTTATTTTTCTGATCACTGACCACAAAGGCTTGGGCATATTACTAAGGATCAGCCAATGAAGTTGCCCCCTATAGAACATTAATTTGGAGCTCAAGACACAATGAAGAGTTGGCTGAGTTCATGGACAGCTAATTTGGGCAGCATTCAGTAGGAACAGCGCCCAGGCCCCCGGGAGCTCCCTACAGTGGCAGGGACAGACTCCTCATCAGACTGTTTTGATTAAGCATGGGCAGAACCATTACCTGATCAGATTTTTCCTTTTTACTTCTTTTTGAAGACTTACCACGTCTTGAGTGTCTAACATTTTTCTGGGGAAAACATCTCTGTTACCTTTCCCAGTTATAGTTCAGTTTTGTTTGTTTTTTAACAATTGTGATTGACACAGAGGACATATAGGATGAAAAAAGAAATGGGAGAAAAAATAAAAATATTTGATGTCTAGAGAGAATAAGAGGATGCCTGATATTTGATGGTTATGATTAGTCTGAGCCTTTCATGTTTTCAGGAAACAACTTTTAACTTAAAAGGTGTGAATTATCATACTCCCCTGAAACAACACAGCCCTAGAAGTAAGGAACAGACAATGATATTCCTACAATATTCCATTGGTTTTATTTTAAAAAGTGTGACAGTACTGATTATTGCTTAGGAATGGGCAAACATTTTAGAAGTTTGCTTTTACTTTCTGTAGATATATCAATACAACAGTATTTTATACAGTTTAAGAAAAAATATCCCATAGATGTTTGTGTGCATGTATTAATACACAAATGCTCAATATATTTATATATTTCAAATCTGAAATATCTTTCTGGCTTATAAATATTGATTGAAGTGATGTTTTTCTCAGAAAAAATACATAACTGTACCCATAAAATGGAGGTTTTAAGGCAGAGGTCCTCAAACTATGGCCCACAGGCCACATGCGGCCCGCTGAGGACATTTATCCAGCCTGCCGGGTGTTTTTGCCACAGCTGCCGGTCCTGCTTAGCAGCTGACTAGTCCCGGGCCACCGTGCGCATGTGTAAAATGTGCACCACAGTCTCTGACTCTGCTCCTTCTCTCTGTCTCTCCCCAACTCTCCTTCTCTCTGTCTCCTGACTCCTCCTCTCAGTCTCTCGTATAATCGGAGAAATCACCAGATTGCCTGTGCAGAGCCTGCTGCTGCCTAAGGACTGAGGTAAGAACAAGTTAGGATTTATTTATTATTATTATTATTTTTTTTTTTGAAGTTAGGAGGTCTATTTTTTTTTTTTTTTTTAATTTTGCAGTTAGGGATGGAAGTTAAAGATGGCGGCCAAGTAGCAGCTTCCCTGCAACTGGGCACAGCGAGGCTGGGGAGACAAGACTCCAGAAATCTCTGGCTGGTGGGATCTGCCTATGATCATTCCTTTGAGGATACAGGGAGCCAGCAAGGGACTTCTGGACCCCAGAAAGAGGACAAAAGCAGTGGAAAACTGGCAAGTGGCTGCGTGTGTTCGATCGATCTAATCACCCCGACAACCGTGAGTACAAGTAGCAGTGAGACTGCAAACTGGAAAGGCCTTACCTGTGAACTGTTTTGGTGTTCTTGGACTTGGCACTCAGTTCACCTGCCTTGGGGAGAGCTTCAGCAGGAGTGTGGAGAACTTTGGGCATTGTCTGGGGCTCCAGACTGAGCCACTGAGCTAGGCGCAGGAAGCCATTGTGTGAAAAAACTGCTCCGGCAAGCTCCGCCCTCAGGGTCCCAGAGCAAGAATGGGGTGGAACAAAGTAACCTAGTGACTGAGCAGCCTAAAGGCGGGGAATGAACTGCCTTACAGCCTTAATCCTTAGGGGCAGAGTGAGACAGTTTTGGCACACTGGAGCCTTGGGCTGTTGCCCTGGGTAGAGTGCCATGACATCACAGCTCATAGAAACCTTAAACTCCTGGGCTTGGAGCCACCCAGACTTCCATAAGAGCTGTGCAAAAACCCCTGACCGGTGACCCGCATTAACCAGGCCTCCACATTCCCTGACCAGGAACTGCGGAAGCGACGCAACCCCGCGTCCCCCCTCCTGTGTCCTCCAACCCTCCACACTAGCTCGTTCATCTGGCCAGGGACTCTGGTAGCTGTGTGCCCACTGGAGCCCTCCCTGCCCCTGCACAGAGCCTTTCTCCTGTCCAGAGACTGCTGGAGCCTTCGGTTCTCTGTGCCAAAGTCACTGGGTGCCAGGTACTCCAAGAACCGTGTGCACCACCCCTAGCCCTGTTGCTGAATACGGGTGTGTCACACACCGGAGCTGCTTCCACAACCAGAACTCCCTAGCTAGAGCAGCCCCAGAAGAACCACACAGGGTCACTCCCTACAAAGATCCAGCAATAATAGAGAGATCCCGCTGGGGTCTAATCTTGGAGAGACACCTCCCCAACTCTGAGGACGGCCAGAGGCAACAGTGAAAAATAATCATAAGGCAAAATCAACAGTAAAACTCTGGCAATATGAATAATCAGAGTAGATCAACTCCCCCAAGGATCAATGGGGCAGAAACAGCACAAGACCCCATGCACAAACAAATAGCTGAGATGTCAGAAATTGAATTCAGGAGCTGGATAGCAAATAAGATTGAATTAGAATTCCAAAAGTTATCTCAAGAATTCAATGGATTCAAAGACCAAATGACCAAAGATTTTGAGACATTGAGACAAGAAGTAGCATCCCTCAAAGATCTTAGAAACACAGTAGAATCCCTCGGTAACAGAATGGAACAAGCAGAAGAAAGGATTTCTGACATTGAAGTCAAAGCTTCCAAATGCTCCCAAACCCTCAAAGAAGAAGAGAAATGGAGAGCAAAAACAGACCACTCTCTCAGAGAGCTCTGGGATAATTCAAAGAAAACGAATATTCATCTTATAGGGATCCCCAAAAGTGATGAAGTGGCTTCACAAGGCACAGAGTCTCTTCTGCATGAGATTATGAAGGAGAACTTTCCAGATATGCCAAGGGAAACCAAAATTCAGATAGCAGACAGTTTGAGAACTCCAGCATGACTCAACACAAATAAGACATCCCCCAGACACATCATAATCAATTTTACTAAAGTTAATATGAAGGAGAAAATTCTGAAAGCTGCCAGGTGAAAGAAAACAATTACCTACAAGGGGAAGAATATTAGAATAACTGCAGATCTCTCTGATGAAAACTTTCAAGCTAGAAGAGGATGCTCATTGACTTTTAATCTCCTAAAACAAAATAACTTTCAACCCAGGA
>CAUYPK010107581.1:0-95064 GCA_963574355.1 Loris lydekkerianus | reverse complement strand
CATGGGCTGATGAGAATTATGTTTATTCAGTTTTGTTGTAATGAAATGTTCTGTAGATGTCTGCTAAATCCAAATTTTGGATGGTTAGGTTTAAGTCTAACAATGCTTTGCTCAGCTTCTTATCAGAGGATCTATCCAATTATGACATCTGCAGTGTTTTATAAAGCAACTAATTTAATAAAATCACTATTGTGAGGACTTAAAATTTTGTGTTCCTCCCAAGAGGTATTTTTGAAGAGTATAGAACACAGCTCTTGGGACTAGAGTTCTCTGTATACTAAAGCTTAATAAATGCTTGACATAGTTTTTTTAAAAATCTCTGACTATTATGGTGCTGGAGGAAATCAAGTTGCTCATGTCTGTTAGAGTCTCTCTTATAAATTGAGGTGCATTCCGGTTGGGTGCATAAATGTTAGTAATTGAAATCTCATCATGTTGAGTGTTACTGTTAACAAACATGAAGTGACCATCCTTATCTTTCCTCACTTTTATTGGTTTAAAGCCTATTGTATCTGCAAACAAAATTGCAACACCTGCTTTTTTCTGATTTTCATTTGCCTGAATTATGGATGACCATCCTTCACCCTGAGTCTATATTTATCTTTTAAGGTAAGATGAAATTCTTGTATGCAGCAGATATCTGGCCTGAGTTTTTGTATCCAGTCAGCCAATCTGTGCCTCTTTAGAGGACAGTTTAAGCCATTCACATTAATTGAGACTATTGATAAGCCTGATAGTATTTTGAGTATCTAGTTATTCAAAAGTCCAGTGGACATTTTTAATCCTTTCACCACTGTGGAAGTTGGAATTTGATCAAAAGTTTCTGAGTGAGTTTACTTTGGTGGTTGAGCATTGTGCTTGTCATTGTGGAAGATGGGTCTGAGAATAACCTGGAAAGCTGGTTTAGTTATGGCAAATTTCTTCAACGTGTGAATGTCATTAAATTATTCAATTTCTCCATCATAAATGAAACTCAGTTGTAGCTGGATACAGGATCCTGGGTTGAAAGTTATTTTGTTTAAGGAGGTTAAAGGTCGATGACCATCCTCTTCTAGCTTGAAAACTTTCAGCACAGAGATCTGCAGTCATTCTAATTTTCTTTCCCTTATAGGTTATGGTTGTCTTACATCTGGCTGCTTGCAGAATTTTCTCCTTTGTGTTAACTTTGGTGAAGTTTATTATAATGTGTTTGGACGATGTTTTATTTGGATTGAGTTGTGCTGGGGCTCTGAAACTGTTTATCTGAATTTCAGAATCTCTTGCCATGTTTGAGAAGTCCTTCTCAATTATCTCTTGGAGTAGAGCATCTGGGCCTTTCAAAGCAACCTTGTCACCTTCAGGAATTCCTAGATGGCGAATATTAGCTTTTTTGGAATAATCCCAGAGCTCTCTGAGAGAATGATCCATTTTTTCTCTCCACTTCTCTTCCTCTTGAGTGTTTGGGAGCATTCAGAAGCTTTGTCTTCAATGTCAGAAATCCTTTTTTCGGCCTGCTCTATTCTGTTGCTAAGTGAGCCTACTGTATTTCTCATACCTTGGAGGGCTGCAGCTTCTTTTCTCAATGTGTCAAAATCTTTGGTAATTTTTGTCTTTGAATTTATCGAATTCTTGAGACAACCTTTGAATTAGAATTTCTACAGCTTTCATTTTTTTTCTATTTTTATTTATTTATTTATTTATTGCTGGAGCCTGGTTTGAACCTGCCACCTCTGGTATATGGGGCTGGCGTCCTACTCCTTTGAGCCACAGGTACCGCCCCATTCCTAGAATTTCTAATTCCAACTTTACTTTCATTCTGTTAATCTTATCTGCCATCCAAATTCTAAACTCGATTTCTGATATCTCAGCCATTTGTTTATGAATGGGATCTTCTGGTGTGTGCACCTTATCATTCCTTAGGGAAGTTGATCTATTCTGATTATTCATGTTGCCAGAGTATTTCTGCCGATTTTGCGCCATGATTATTTTTCACCATTTGGCTAGATGAGCAGGTAAGGTGAAATTGGATTGGGGACTCGTGGAATAGTGATTAACCAGCCCTTTGCTGAAGAGCTTGAACTGGTTACTGCAGCTTTTCCCCTACAACTTTGCAAAGGACCTGTACAGTATACAGCTTGAGACACTGGGGACCTGCTTCATGTGGTAGGACATGGTAACTCTGTCTTTTATTCAGCTGGTCTCTGTCCAATTCTAGTGAATCAGTAACTCTGGGTTGAAATTTCAGCTGTGGAGAAATACAAGCAACTAAGACACCCCACCCCCCATGGGCAACAACTGGAAAAGGAAAATAAAGCCTTCCCCCAATAACACAACCAGGGTACCACCTTGGATGGTCCTCGGGTGATTGGCCCAGGTCAAGAGTTCCAAATCAATTGTCTCAGTCAGCAGCAAGTCTCAAATGCAAGAGTTCAAAAGGTCTCCAGCAATTAGACAGCAAGGGTCTGCTGGCAGCTCAAGTGTGGCTAGCTCCAGTGCTCGGTGGAGTCAGAAGGGCCCATCCAGCAAATGAGTTAGTCCAGGGAGGTTGTTGCCTTCTTCCCCACCTTGCATCTCTGTCATACCCAGTCACTGGTAATGCCACAGAGCTGTTGCCCCAGTTCCCTCCAATGAGCAGATGTGCCAGGGGTTTGTACCTGCCTGAGTCACAGGGAGATCTATGTCTCCTTGGCCAGACCGCTGCACTCTGCCACCAGCCTGCAGGGGGAGCTGAAGCCTGACTACCTTGGGTGCATAATGGAAGCTAGGGAGTGTCACTCAGTTCTACCTGCCCTAGATTGATGTTGATGCCACTTATATTCTCACAGAATTTGCGTTTCTGTCCCAGCTGTATTCCACTGTGGGCCAGGCACTATGTGAGTTCACAGAAACTGTGACTCAGCTCTGCCCTGTGCTACTGCTGCTTCACCAGTTCTCATGGAGCTGATGTCTCTGTCTTTGCTGCACTCTGTGTTGGGGCAGGTGTGTTTAGAACTCACAAACGGCTCTCACTTCCTGCCCCTCCACGAGCTGATGCTGCTGCCATGCTGCTTTTGTCCCAGCTATGCTCCATTAGGAGCCGGGTACATTGTGGGCTCACAAAAGCAGCAATTCTGACTCAGCCTCACCCTGGGAGTATGCGACCTCTACGTGCATATTCTAGTCTCCATCTCTGCCCTACCTGGGCAGGTACCACCTTAGGCATACCCTTTGCTCTTGGGGCCTGCATTTCCGTGGCTGCCACTGGAGTAGAGACCTGGCTCCCTCTGGTTGGTAAGAGAGACAGGAAGTGTTTCTCCAAAATATTACCAGGGTGTGAGCCCTATTGTTGCCACTGCTGCTGCTGCCACCACCACTACTGCTGCACTGTGCTGCAGGGCACCATTTCTCACTCTTCCCTATAGCCCCCTCAAACCACAGTCCCCGCTTTACCCTGCTGATTCAGCACAGAGTTGTAACAGCCCACACTTTGTCCATATCTCTCAAGAAAATGCCCAGGAGTCTAGACTCTGCAGGGGACAAGCTTCCAGACCTTGGGGTGGGAGTGGAGGGGAGTGCTGGGAGTTCAGAATTGTGGGTAGAGTATATGTTCAGTTTTATCCCTGGTGGGAGAGTGCCATGGCACACTAGTGTGTCTGCTCTGGGGAAGGAGGTCCAGTTTTTAGTGGCTCTCTCCCATGGAATAGAAAAAGAAGGAATCTGAACTCTGCTCCCTTGTTTGTAGAAAGTACACTGTAAGCTGTTCTCATGGGAGTCCACTTTGTGATGGGTTTTGTACCTATTGTTTGTCTCCTTGGGGTTGCAGCTCTCCTCAGCAGGGGTGATGTGCGCTCTTCGATCTTCTCTCTTGGCTCAGCTCCAGACCATGAGCTTACTTGATAAACTTCTGTCCTTTAACTGTCCTTCTAGATGGGAGCCTCTGTGGAAAGCTGGCTCCAGTCAGTTATCTTGCCTCCTCCCTCAGTTATTTCTTTTCTCAGGGTTTCGTAGTTCTCATTATGGAGATCTTTCATTTCCTTTGTTAGATAAATTCCCAGGTATTTTATCTTATTTGGCACTACTGTAAAAGGAATAGCGTCCTTGACTATATTTTCAGCTTGACTTTTGGCATATATAAAAGCTACTGATTAGTAAGCATTGATTTTGTATCCTGAGATGCTACTACATTTCTTGATCACTTCTAAGAGCTTTGTAGCTGAGACCTTGGGGTTTTCCAGGTATAAAATCATGTCATCCAAGAAGAGTGAGAGTTTGACTTCCTCTGACCCCCATTTGAATACCCTGATCCCCTTCTCTTGACTGATTGCAATGGCTAGGACTTCCATCTCTATGTTGAATAGCAGTGATGACAATGGGTATCCTTGTCTAGTTCCAGATTTGAGTGGAAATGTTTTCAATTTTATTCTATTCAATATGATATTGGCTGTGGGTTTGCTGTAGATGACCTCTTATCAGTTTAATAAATGTCCAATCTAAGCCTATTTTCTTAAGTGTTCTAATCATGAAAGGATGCTGGATATTATCAAAAGCTTTTTCTGCATCAATTGATAGAATTATATGGTCTTAATTTTTTATTTTATTTATGTGGTATATTATATTTATAGATTTATGTATGTTGAACCAACCTGTAACCCTGAGATAAAACCAACTTGATCATGGTGTATGATTTTTTTGATGTATCATTGAATTCAGTTTGCTAGGATCTTATTGAATATCTTTGCATCCATATTCATTAATGATATTGGTCTATAGTTTTCTTTTGTGGTTGGGTCCTTTCCTGGTTTAGGGATTAAGGTGATATTTGCTTCATAGTATGTGTTCTGGAGGATTCTCAAGATTTGGTAATTATGAGTAAAGTTGCTGAAAACATATGTGTGCAGGTTTTGAAGTAGATATAATTTTTCAACTCCTTTGTAAATACCAAGGAGTACTACTGCTGGATTGTATGTTAAAAGTATGGTTAGTTTTGTAAGAAACTGTCTGTCTTTCAAAGTAGCTGTACTATTTTGCATTCCCACCAGCAATAAGTGAGAGTTCCTGTTGCTCCACTTCCTCTCTAGCACTTGATATTGTCAGTGTTTCAGATTTGAGCTGTTCTACTAGATATGTGGTGGTACCTCATTTTAATTGACAATTCCCTGATGACATCAGTTGAGCCTCTTTTCATATGTTTACTTGCTGTTAAGATCTTTGGGACATTTTCTAATCAGAAATACACAGCTGTTATAGACCTATTAATTGGAGAATACAATGAAAGAATCATTGATTAAGCTCTCAGTAGTTGACATTTTTGTTTGATGCTAAGATCAAATTGAAATATGGAAAAATGCAGTAGAATATCCACATCTTTGGCAATATGCCCAAAAAATGCTGTCTTGCTTTTCAACCACTTATTGCTGTGAATCTACATTCTCCTACCTAACCCAAATCAAGACACCTTTAAGGTCACAAATGACTGATACCCAGTAGAGAATCAACTGAAATTGCAGAGCTCCATGCTGCAATTAAATATTCAAGTGCTTTCCAATGAAAAGCAGACACAAGAAAGTTATTAATAGGTAAGTTAACTTTAAAATTAACAAATAGTTTTTATTTTTTGAAATTAAGTACATAATAGTTAGATTTTTATAAAATAATGTACTTTGTTAAGTATATCTCATTGAAATTTCTTGAATATGGCTTTATTTGATTACAGCTAAATTAATGTGGCCTACCAGCCTAAAAAGTTTCCCATACCCGTACCAGATTAGCTACGAGTCTGCAGTTCTATATAGTAAAAATGGGGAATCAGATGACATATAGGGAGGGGTGGTGTTTTGTGTACATGGACAGATTTTCACCATGAACCCTAATCTCATGACTTTTCTATGACAAAATCTGGACTAATCCTATACTAAAAGACATAAGATGTCTAATTTCTGAGGATATTCTTTTTTCTGAGAGTGATCATGTGATTTAAATAAAGTTCATTGTGCAAGCTATGTACTATGCAACCCAGGGTCACTTACATGGTGCTCTTTGTGCCAATAGAAAATATGTTTCCTCTATAATGAACATGTGATAAGAATTTTTTTGTTGTTAACCAGGCCCAGGCAAGGTTCAAACTCACTAACCCTCATGTGCAAGGCCAGTGCTGTAACCACTGAGCTAGAGCACCCAGGCCAAGAAAAGAAATTTTAGAAGAGCATTACTTAAAAAAAATTTTTTTTAATTGTTGGGGATTCATTGAGGGTACACAGAACCAGGTTACCTTGATTGCTTTTGTTAGATAAGGACCCTCTTATATTTGTATCCCACCCCCAAAAGGTGCACCACAAACCTTACCCCCCACACCCTCCCTCTCTCTCCTTCTCAGCTCTCCCCATCCCCCACCCCCCATCATGAACTAGGACCTTAATTGTCCTCATATCAGAATTGAGTACATAGGATTCTTATTTCTCTGTTCTTGTGATGCTTTACTAAGAATAATGTGTTCCACATCCATCCAGGTTAATACAAAGGATGTAAAGTCTCCATCTTTTAAAATTTTTAAATTGGTCTCAAGATCAGATGAACTAGGTTCCAATCTGCCATGTGTGTGTGGCCTTGACCAAGTAGCTCAGTCACCTTCTTGTTACATTGGCTTACAAAACCCACTGTAAGCTGTCACACATTTGCCTAGTTCATCATATGCCCCTTACTGTCCTTAGCACCCTGCCATTCTGTCCTCTTTATCAGTTCTTCTAACTCACCATGCTTCCTCTCATCTTGGGGGTCTTAAACACACAGTTTTCTCTCTGCTTCTCAACCATCTCATTCTTCTTTCTTGACTCAAACATCATATCCTCAGGAATCCTTTCTATAAAACCCAGAGGCCACGTTAGGACCTCCTGGAACCAAACCAGTAGCTATTTTTCTATATCACTCATTATTTATTAAATGTTAAAAATTTTCAATACCTGTGAACTTCCTGCCCAAGGTCTGTGTCTTTCTTGTGCATTTCTATATGCCCCAACTTAGCATGAGGCCTGCCACACAGAAAGTACTTATTGAAGGTTTTTAATTGAATAAATGAATGAACAGCGGTAGATAATCTCCAAGGTATTTTTCCCTTTGAGGAGTCAGTGGCACTAATTCAGTAGCGAACAAAGGTGTGCTGATTGTATTTGTCTTAAAGCTCATTTGCTTTCACGTTATAGAGTACCCATTCAAGCTGGCTCTGCTAAAAAGAAAAGTTATTGATATGACAGGGCGGTGTCTCATAGAACCTAAAAAGGAATTGTAAGAACTGGAGACACCTTGGGAAGCTTAGGGTCTGTAACCAAGACCTCATACTGGTAGGAATTCAACTGCAAGCTCCTTATTCTTTTAGAAGGTTCCTCCATTATTTTTCATTCCCATGGATCAGGCTTTGTGGGTCAAAAATCTTCCTTCCATCTTGACTTCATGGCTCTCTTCCTCTGGCAAGAGCACCTCCTAATGCCTCTCAGCTCCCATTCTTGTTTTAATTCTCTTTACTGGCAGGAATTCAACTGCAAGCTCCTTACTCTTTTAGAAGGTTCCTCCATTATTTTTCATTCCCATGGATCAGGCTTTGTGGGTCAAAAATCTTCCTTTCATCTTGACTTCATGGCTCTCTTCCTCTGGCAAGAGCACCTCTTACTGCCTCTCAGCTCCCATTCTTGTTTTAACTCTCTTTACTGGCAATTGAGGATTTGATGGTGCAATTTCCTATAAAAGTTGCTTGGAGAAAAGGCCAGTGTCAAGTCTTACTGCTCTGGAAATAATTTTGAGTTTTTCCCGGCCCTGGCACAAGTGGATTCAGACTCTCTGGGCTCTCACTTCTCTTTGGCAGACTTACTGACATCATAGGTAAGCTTGGAGGCTATTGACAACTTTACATTATGGGAAACAAGCTTCAGTGATGAGCTTGACTCACAGTCTGCTTTGGTGGTGAGTCTGGATTTCACATAACCCCTTAGTCTTCATCCTGTACCTTTTGAATGAGCACATTGCCTAGTCAGAGAGAACTTACATTTTGGCTCTTTGCTTGATACACATGTTTAAAAAAAAAAAAAAAAAAAAAAAAAGCTGCAGATAAAGAATGCAGGAAACTAACATAGCTTCAAGGCAGATTTGGCAGGGGTAATCCCTAGCTGGGCATATTAACCATCCCATTTCATTCTGAGAACAAACCCTTTCCTGCAATGTCCCATCAGATCTTGATTGCAGATGACAGACAAAGAGAAGCATGGTCCCTTGGTTTCTTTTCTTGTTACTGTTTAGCATGTTCCCTGACACAAGGCAGGCCAGCTCTTGAAAATATTGCTATTGTGCCTTAAGTCCTTTTACAGATAGAAATTCCAGAATCAGAGGACTTGACGGAACTACCAAAGGCCAACAAGGCCACCACCTGCCTTCCGGGAGGCCCACTATGAAGATACTGCCGTAAGTTTTCCAGCAGTGGGTTTGCTGTCAGCTGGAAGGGACATCCCCTCCCCTGAGGTCCTACAGCACTTGCTGTACAGGCAGTCCCCAAGTTACAAACATCTGACTTATTTACAAGTTGTACTTATGAATGGAGGCTATTACAGTAAGTCCCCAAGTTACAAACACCCTCCTTACATATACATGGAGACTATTGCAGGTGATAGGTAAATTACCTGTTCCAACTTGCATACAAATTTGACTTAAGAACAAACCTATAGAACCTATCTTGTTTGTAACCCAGGGACTCCTTGAGGTTTCATCTTCTTTTCCTCCATAAAGTCTTGCTCAGAACATGTGATCAGCACATGTTTCTTACCTGTATTAACTTCCTATTGTTGCTGGAACAAATTATCCACAAATTTAGTGGCTTAAAACACCCCAAATTCATTACATTACAGGTATAGAGGTCAGAAATCTGAAATGGGTCTCCTGGGGTTAAAGTGTAGACAGGGCTTTATTTGCTCCCGTAGGCTCAAGGAGAGGATTTTTCCCTTCATCTTCAAAGCCAGCAATAGTGGGCCAGGACCTTCTTGCGCTGCCATTTTCTACCTCCCTCTTCCATGTTGAAGAACTCTTGTGATGACATTGAGGTCACCAGATAATCCTGGATAATCTACCTATTTTAAGGTCAGCTGACTGGCGACCATAATTTCTCTTTGAACCGTCAGGAAATAACATATTCATAGGTTGCAGGGATTAGGACATGGACAGGTTGGGAGATTTAGGGGGAAACCTTAATCTGCCTATCACATTGCTCAAACAGAATGACTAAAATTAGTAATCTGACTATTGGAACTATATTGATGGCTGCCTCCTATATTGTAATGACTTTCTGAAAAGTTGTAATAAACATTTCTGAAATAGAATTTTTTTTAATTACCAAAGGAGATAGTTCTGTTTTAAATGTGCCAATTATTATGCTACATTAATATTTATATATGTTGGATTTTTTGAAACAAAATTCCCATCTATTAAAGTTAGAACACTTGTTTTATAAAATCTGTGTAAAGGTTATTATATTAATAGAAAAATTTTTGCATTAAAAAAATAATGAGGCACCAGCAGTTTTTGGAGTATGTGGTATGTGCTTTTTTAGGAATGGTTTTTTTTAGAAGAGAGGCTAATATCAACAAACTATTTTCCCTCTTTTATAAAGAAGAAATAATTTAATATGCTAAGTGTAATCCTATACTTTGATTTTACCTGTCATTCAATGGTATTAAGTAGAAATAGTGTCTATGAAAATGTATATTCATGGTTCTCCTGAGTTTGAGAACGATTATAATTACTAAGGAATTCAGTGAAAACAGAAAATCATATTTCAAGTAAATCCATTTTTTTAGAAAGGATAAACTGTATTCTAATTAGTACATTTTAAAATTATTCTTCCTAATTGTGGAAACAAACTCTGTCTCTCTAACTGTACCAGATACACTGCTAAATTTGAACATCATTCCTTGTAACCACCCTGCAAGGTAGTTATTAGTATTTCCATTTTATAGATAATCAAATCAAGGTTAAGTAAATTGCCCAGTCACAGAGATGAAACGTTGCATTTGGGGTGTCCACACTGACATTTAAACATGCCTGACTCTGAGAGTTTATGCTTTTTCTGTTATAACACAGCATGAGTTCTTGATGCCAATATTTTGCATAAAAGCGCAACACAAAGTGTCACTCTGGGCTGGAGATCCGTTTTAGGATTGCTTCCCTGTTCTTGTTTGTAGACATTGTGCTGTTTACACAGGCACCACAAGGAAAGCATCCAGATCCATCACTCTTTTTAGGCCTACTTCCTTATCCTTTGGAAGCAGAGAGGAATAGAATAGTCGATGACTTGTAACTGTGCCAGATTTATAACTGTGCAAGGGTGTCAGCTTGACAGCAAGGAAAGATTGGTTGTGCTAACATAATCTTTAAAAAATAATAATAACAACAAAAACAAAGATCTTATTATAGAATTTGCTTTGATTGCACTGAATGTTGCAAATGGAGTGAGAAATGGATTGAGAAATTAAAAGAGGTGATTTGTAAATCATTTTCCTACAAAACAAAATCCTTAGCTTCATGTGAGAAACTCTTTTTCTGAGAAAAAAATTATTACTCTTATTCAATCTATGAAAAAGCAGGCAGGGAGAGGCCATTTTTATTCCTTAAGTGATTTTAGTGTCTCTTTTTCTCCTTTTCCTTTGTCACCAACCCAGGTGACTCTTCAGTATCCAGAAAGACTTGATAAAGAATCGTTGTATGAATGTTACCAGCTATTAATGAAAAGTTATTGATTTGATTACCTGGAAAAAGAATGAGCAGTTCTCCAGTTTTTTCTGCAGTGCTTTTAGAATGTGATTCTACTTTTTTCTTCAGGGATTCTTGGGAATTTCATGAAATTCCAGATTATTGACCATGAGTCGTCTCACCTACACTAAGTTTTCTATATGTTTGATGGTAGACATTTTAACAGTTGGGAATAGCTCTGACATATAATAATTGTGCCTTAAATAACATTGAACTTTGTCTCTCTCTCTCTCTGCCCACTGCTCCCCACCCCCCACTTGTAAAAGTCCAGAGAGAAATCTCATGTAAAAGTCCAGAGAGAAATGCTGTAGGCCTGAATCGGCAGCTTTTCCCCATGAAGACTTCAGGAGCACATGCTTTCTCTAGTTCACATCTATCCCCAGGGTGTAGAGTCCACTTCCTTGTGGTAAAGAAAATAAAGAAGAAAAGGGGCAAAGGGCTCAGACAAGTTTGACCATTTGTTTTTAAGGAAAATTCTGGAGGGAACCACATGCCGTGTCTATTTACATCCCATTGGCCTGTCCTGAGTCACAAAGCCACAGAACTACAAGGGAAGCTAGGAAGGTCTTTATTCTGGACAGCTATTTCCAAGCTAAGGATTCTATTTCTATGGAAGAAAGAGAAAGTGGGCACTGGGGAACAACTCTTAACACCTGCCACAGACACTTTGGCTTCTCCTTTAGATCTCTGAAGGGCAGTCATGTGAACAGAAGGATTCAATTGACTGTATCATCAAAGAGCAAATCATGAATCTGATATTAAAGTTTTAGAGAGAGGACATTTAAGTTACCATAAAGAAAAACTTTTTAGCAGTTTAGCACATCCCCACAACTGGAAGCCTGACATTTGTAGTGGTGAGCTCACCATTACTAGACATCATCCCAGCACGGAGTGCTACTACCTCTTAGGGATAGTGTAGAGGGGATTCCTCCATGGGAAGTAAGAAAGATTGGGTGACCACGGAGATACCTTTTATTCTAAGAGCTATGTCCCCTTTTTATTATAGATATTGGCAATTGGAGACTTCATTTTCTTTTTGTCTTGATCACTCTCCTAGGGATTTATTAATATTAATTTGTTCAAAGAACCAACTTGTGGCTCTCTCATCTTCCCTTTTTTACATTGTTTTGTATACATTAGTTTCTTCTCCATTTTTTATTTTCTTGTTTTTGTTCTCTTTGGCTTTACTGTGATCTTCTTTTCCCAACTCTCTGAGGCAGGAACTGAAATCATCCCATTTAAAAAACGAAATGCTTTTTATTGGTTCAGGGTCACATGAAATAGAATTGTGAAACTGCTACATAAACCATCAAGCACGATGCCGAGGTGCTGTTTTCACCTGTTCGAGTGACGGTGTCTCCCCTTCATGATCACAGGAGATGGTGGTTGGGGAATTTCTGTGTCTGCTTCTTACAGTCTGCTCATGTTCCTCATCTGTCAGTTTTGCTTCTGGGAACACCTTGACTTCATTATACTTTGCTGTTTCTGTTGGATTTTAAAACCCGATGACCAAAATCTATTAATAAGGGACTGTCAAGTCCCTTGAGTATTAAGCTTCTTTGCCTTTCTCTAACTCTGTGCTTCCATCTTGGGATCATTTCTCTTCTGCCTAAACAACTCTTGAGAAACTTAGTAGACTTCTCTTGGAATTAATTCTCTCAGGTTTTGACTAAAAATGTCCACCTTTATTTAAAAACATTTTAATTAACAACAATATGCACACAGAAGAGAAAATTTCATTTAAATTCAAGAAAGGAGGGCCAAGGAAGTATGGTCAGTTCCCACCTAATGGTACAAGGCACACTTCTGGGTGATGGTCACAAGTACAACTCAGACATTACCTTACAAACACAAACAGTGTAACCCAATCATATGTACCCTCATACTAATCTGAAAAAAAAAAAAAAAATACTAATTAAATTTTTACCTTGAAATGACATGCCATTGTAAGAAATATTAGCAATACAGGGAGGACTCATATACCCTTTTCCCACTTTCTTCCAAAGGTAACATATTGCAAAACTCGTACAGTATTACAACCAGGATATTGATATTGACATAGTGAAGAT
Source organism: Loris lydekkerianus (assembly GCA_963574355.1). Lineage (NCBI taxonomy): Eukaryota > Metazoa > Chordata > Mammalia > Primates > Lorisidae > Loris > Loris lydekkerianus. The sequence continues at coordinate 82,255 of CAUYPK010107581.1, read as the reverse complement.
GCAGAACTTTCCATTACAGCAAGGATGTCTCAGGTTGCTCTTTTTTAGTTAGGACACTTCCCTCCCTTCGCTACTCCCTCCTTAACCTCTGGCAATGATCAGTAGCTCTGTTTTCTATTACTGTAATTTCAGCATGTTGAGAATGTTATGCAAATGGATCATACAGTTTGTAAACTTCTGAGACTGGTTTTCCTCACTCAGCAAAATTCTCTGGACATTAATAAAAGTGTTTGTGTACTTAAACAGTTCATTCTACTTTAGCCCTGGGGAGGTCCCCATTGTATAGATATGCTGCACCGTGTGTGTACATCAGCAATTCGTTCTGCTTTAGCCCTGGGGAGGTCCCCGTTGTATAGATAGGCTGCACTGTGTGTGCACATCAGCAGTTGATTCTACTTTAGCCCTGGGGAGGACTCCGTGGTGTAGAGGCAGTACTGTAGGTACTGCAGTTTGTTTGCTCATGCAACTGTTAAAAGCTTCTGGGTTGTTTCTAGTTCATAGCTGTCACAGAGCTGCTACAAAGCAGTATAGGTTTCTATGGTAGCGTAAGTCTTCATTTCCCCAGAAAGCCTGACTGCAGTTGCTCAGTTGCATGCTTAATGTTTTTTAGAAGCCACCAAACTCCTTCATACTGGCTGTAGCAGTTTGCATTCCCACTGGCAACATATAAATGATTCAGTTTCTTAGCATCCTTGTGGGCATTTGGTGTTGTCACTACTTTTTATTTGAGCTATTCTGATCTCATTATGGTTTCAGCTTGAATTTCCCTAATGGCTAGTGATGTTGAAATTATTTTTATGTGCTTATTTGTCATCTGTATATATTCTCTGATAAAATATCTCTTTGTGTCTTTTGCCCACTTTCTAATTGCCTTTTTGTCTGTTATGTTGTGAGAGTTCTTCACATACCCTAGTTATGAGTCCTTTGTCAGATAATTTAGTTTGTAAATATTTCTCCACTATCCTATAAATTGTCTTTTCATCCTCTTAACAGGATACTTGTTCCTTCTATCAATTATTTTTTAATAGATCGTGATTTTGATGTTGCTCCCACGCCAGATGTTGAAAAGAATAGCTTTCTTACATTGAATTACCTTCATACATTTTTCAAAAATTGCCACTCATACTTAACATGGGATACTATTTCTGGGTTCTCTAATCTAGTCCATTGATCAATATATCTGTCCCTATGTTGGTACCCCATACTCTTGATAATTGTAGCTATCTAATATGCTCAGAAATCAGGTAGAGTGATTTTTCCATTTCATTCATTTTTTTCAAAATCATTTTAACTGTTTTTGCTCCTTTATTTTTCATATAAATTTCATAATAATTTTTTGTATATATTTACAAACAAATCTTGCTGAGATTTTGATTGGAATTGTGTTAATCTTATATACTAACTAGGGGTTGATTGATATATTTATGATGTTGAGTATTCTAATCTGTGAACATAATGTATCTATTTATTTGAATTTTTTTTTTATTTCTTTCATTGGCATTTTATAGTTTTCATCATATAAGTCCTGTACATGTTTTGTTAGATTTATTTGGTATTTTATTTATTTCTGAGTAATCATAAATGGCATGTATTCTTTTTTTTTTTTTTTTTTGAGACAGAGTCTCATTTCATCGCCCTCAGTAGAGTGCCATGGTCTTATAGCTCACAGCAACCTCAAACTCTTGGGCTCAAGTAATTCTCTTGTCTCAACCTCCAGAGTAGCTGGGACTACAAGCACCCACCACAATGCAGGCTATTTTTAGAGATGGGGTCTCACTCTTGCTGAGGCTGGTCTCAAACCTGTGAGCTTGGGTAATCCACCGGCCTCAGCCTCCCAGAGTGTTGGGATTACAGGCGTGAGCCACTGTGCCAGGCCTAAATGCCGTGCATTTTTAAATTCAGTCTCCATGTGTTCATTACTACTGTATAGAAATATAATTAATTTTTATTTTTATATTGTATCCTGTGACTTTTTAAACTCACTTATAAGTTGTGAGAAGTCTTTTGTTTTGAAGATTCATTAAAATTTTCTGTATAGACAATTTTTTCATCTACAAAGGTGGTTTTATTTCTTCCTTTCAAATCTGTATGTCTTTAATTTCTTTTTCTCCCCTATTGAAATGGCTAGAACTTTTAGCACATCTTTGACTAAGAGTGATGAGAGTGCAGATCCTTGCCTTGTTCTTGAGCTTACAGAGAAAACATTTATTGGATAGATGCTTTTTTTTTTATCAAGTTAAGGGCATTCTTCTCATCCTTTTTTTTGTGTGTGTGAGTTTTTATCATGAAATAGGTATTGAATTTTGTCAAATGCATTTTCTGCACCTCTTGATACAATCATGTAATTTTTCTTCTTTAACTTGACAATATGGTGAAATATATAGATTTCTGAATGTTAACCAGCTTTGCCAATGTAATAAACCCCACTAGGTTGTGTGTATATTTCTTTACATATATTTTGCTGGACTGTATTTTCTAATATTTTGTTAAGAATATTTGTCTTTTCAGGAGAGATATTATTCTTTAATTTTCTTTTTAGGTACTGTCCTTGCTTACTTTTGCCATCCAAGTAATACTACTTTCATAAAATAAACTGGAAGTGTCCCATCCTTTTTCATTTTCTGGACGAGACTGTATAAAATTGAGCTAATTCTTTAAATGTTTTTTAGAACTCGCCAGTGAAATCAACTATATCTTGAGATTTCTTTTTGGTAGTTTAAAAATGATGAATTCAATTTCCTTAATAATTTATAGAGCTATTCAAATTACAAATTTCTTGTTGTATGAGTTCTGGTAGTTTTTTTTGTTTGTTTGTTTGTTTTTTAAGAAATTGGTTCATATTGTCTAAATTGTCAATTTCATAGGTGTAGAGTTGTTCATATCTTTTTGATAATGAAGGATCTATAGTGATGTTTCATTTGTGATATTGGTAATAAAATGTCAATTTTTCCTCAGTCTTGATAATTTGTCAATTTGATTTTTGTCAAATTTGATTTTTTTGTCAATTTGATTTTTTAAAAAAGAACCAGTCCTTGATTTCATTGATTTTTGTCTATTATTTTCTGTTTTTAATTTCATTGATTTCTGTTTTGTTCTTTGTGATTTCCTTCCTTCTGTCTATGTCTGACGTTTTTTGCTTTTCTTGAGATTGGAGCATAAATTATTGATTTGAGACTTTCCTTCTTTACTAAAGAAGGAAAATTCTTTTAAATTTCTTTTAATGCATTATTTTAGCTCAGTTGTATTTTCATGTTCACTCAGTTGAATTTTTAAAATTTATTTTCCCCAAGACTTCCTATTTGACCCCTGGGTTATTTTAGAAGTATGCTTTTTAGTTTTCAAGTTTTTGGAGATTTTTTTCCTATTATCTTTCTGTTAATTGATTTTCAATTTGATTACATTGTAGTCAAATGACTCTCGGTATGACTGCAATTTTTTTTTTAATTTATTAAATCATAGCTGTGTACATTGATATGATCATGGGGCATCATACACTAGCTTCATAGACCGTTTGACACATTTTCATCACAATGGTTAACATAGCCTTCCTTGTATTTTCTTATTTACTGTGCCAAGACATTTACATTCCACATTTACTAAGTTTCACATATACCCAATTCTTTTCAGTTTCTTGAAGTTAGTTCTATGGCTCAGGATTAATCTCTTTGATGTATGTTTCATGGATGCTTGGAAAGAATATGTATCTGTGAAGGTGAAGTGTTCTGTAAATGTCAATTAGAGCCTGTTAGTTGATAGTGTTACTGAATTCTTCTGTCTCCTTGCTCATTTTCTGCCTAGTAGTCCTATTAATTATTGAGAGTGAGATGTGGAAGTCTCCAACTATAAATGTGGATTGCCTATTTCTCCTTTCAATTCTATCATTTTTGCTTGCTAACAAAACTATTTTGCAGTTTTGTTGCTTGATACATACACATTTAGAATTGCTGCCTTCTAAAATTGAACCTTTTATCATTATGTAATATTCTTCTTTGTCTCTGGTAATTTAATTTTTCTGATGTGTACTTTATTGATACTTAGTAGTCATTCCCATTTTTCATTGATTAATGTTTTTATTTTTGTTTTATTTTATTATTAAATCATAGCTGTGTACATTAATGCATTTATGGGGTACAATGTGCTGGTTTTATATACAATTTGAAATACTTACAACAAACTAGTTAATATACCCTTTACCGCACTTTGTTAATTATTGTGTTAAGACATTTATACTCTCCACTTAATAGATTTGACATGTACTCTTATAAAATGCACCATAGTTGTGGTCCCACCGATTACCCTCCCTTCACCCTTCCTCTTCCCCTCCCCTCCTCTTCCTCCTTCATCTTGGGCTGTAGCTAAGTTATAGCTTTCATATGGAAGTGTGGATGATTATATATTGGTTTCATAGTGGAGCTGAGTTGGATTCTTTTTCTTCCATTCTTGAGATACTTTGATGTATCTTTTTCCACCCTTTGAAAGTAAAACTTTCAACCTCTATAATTACATTTGAAGTGAATTTCTTATAAACAACATATTGCTGGGTCATGTTTCTTTAATTTACCAATCTCTATCTTTTAAGTAATATATTTAGATAATTTACATTTAATGTGTTTATTGATATTATAGGACTTAATTCTGCTATTTTATTTTTTTATTTTCTGTTTGTTCTGGTTTTCATTTCTGAAGTTTGTTTTCCTGTCCTTCTGTGGGTTAGTAAACTTTTTTTAGAATTCATTTTTATTTATCTCTAGTATTTTGGAGTATATCTCTTAATGTACACTTTTCATTGCTTGCTCTGCATATTAAATTGTACACACATATTAATAACATCACAAACTATTGCTGTCATCATTTTAGAAAATTTACCTCCATTTAGGTTCCTTTATCCTACCCCTTTTTATAATGTAATTTTCTTAAATATTCCCTCTATGTACACTTAGAATAACATTAGGGAGGGTTATAATTTTTGCTTCAAATGTCAAACATAATTAACAAAACTTAGGAGTAGACAGAAAGTCTATTATACTTACTTACAGTTTTCCTTGCCATGTTCTATCTTCTGTCATGATGTTCTAAGAATTTTTTTTATGTTTCTAAAATTCTGTTTGAAGAATCTCTTTTAGCTATTCTTCTATGGTAGGTCAGCTAGCAGCACATTCTTTTCGTTTTTCTTTAGCTGAGAATATCTTGATTTTATCTTCATTCCTAAAGAATATTTTTCTGGGTATAGAATTGACAGTTATTTTCTTTCAGCAGTTGAAAATATGTGTCACTTCTTATGACTTCTTTGGTTTCTGATGAAAAAATTGCTGACATTCAAGTTGTTTTCCCCTACAGATAAGTTGTGATTATTCTCTGGCTGCTTGACAGATTTTTTCTTTGTCTGTAGTTTTCAGAAGTTTAGTTATGACCTGTGTGAGATTCTGTGTGAGATTCTGTGTGGATTTCTTGGGGTCAATCTTGTTTGTGATCTTCTCAGATTCGTGATTCTCTAGTTTTTTGACTATTACAAAATTTGGGAAGTTTTCAGTTTTTGTATCTTCATTTACACCTACCCTCTATGTCCTCTGATTTTAGAACTTTTAAGACATGAATATTAGATTGTTTTTGAGTCATAATTTTCATTTTTATTTTTATATATACATGTGTTAATTAGGTTTCCATTTTTTTTCTTCACAAAATTAAAAAGAGTTAAAAATTAATAACAAGAACAATGTTTAAGATAAAGATTAGAAACAAAAACCTTGTAAAGAATGAACGAACATAAATACATTCAGAAAAGGAATCAGACAATTGCTACATCGAAATATTAAGCAATAATAATAATAATGCAAAGAAAGTAACATTCACATCGTCAAATAAGAGTATGTCTATTATAGAATGCTTTGACTCTGAGATTCAGTATGGATTAGGATTCAGTATGGATCTTTTTTATAGTCCTCACTGGTATCTGAAGCTCTGTTTATTTTTTGTAGTCTATATTCTTCCTGAGAACAGAAGCCACTCCACCTTCATTTTTTAAAGACATTTTCTCTGTTTATAGGATTCAAAAGCTGCACTTTGTTTCAACATTTCAAACTTATTGTTCCATTTTCTTCTGTGTTGAGAAAATCTTTCTTGCCCTGTTAAAGTTAATATAATGTTTTTTTCTTGCTGTTTTGAAGATTTTGTCTTTGTCTTTAAATCTTAGCAGGTTGGCCATGATGTGTCTATGTGTGATTTTCTGTGTAGTTAACCTGTTTGGGGTATATGGGAATTAATAAATCTGTTATTTTGTGTCTTTTATAAGTTTTAAAAATTTCTCAGTCACTTCTCTTTAAATAATCTTTCTGCCCTATTCTCTCTCCTTTTCTCTCTTCTTTCCAAAACACTTTAATCTTTTCATCATGTTCTCAATGTCTCTTACATTTTTAATGTATTTTCTTTTCTTTTTACCATGTTTCAATCTAGATATTGTCTGCTAATCTATCTTTCATTTAACTTATTTTTTGTTTTGATCTATCTTCTCTGCTCTTAAATCTATTTGTTGTGTTCTTACTTTTGGAAATATTTATCACAGTGGTTCTCAACCTGTGGGTCATGACCCACAGAAACTGTATTAAAGGGTCGTGGCATTAGGAAGGTTGAGAACCACTGATAATCAGTTCTTTAATTTTAATGTTCCTTCTTTATAGATTTCATTTTTATGCATAGAACTCTCCATCTTTCCTTGAACATATTAATTATAGTTACTGATATTGTAAAGACTCTGTCTGATGAATAATCCAGGGGTCTACTGTTATTGCTTATTTTTTCAGTTAGAGCTAATTATGGTATGTTTCATGATTTAGGATTGAATTATAAATAGTCTATGAAAAATTTGAAAGGTTCTGGAAGATATAATATTCCTTTATAGAGGGTTAATTTTCTTTGAAAGGTAGTTAGAACAAGGGCAAATTAGGCCCTGTTCAGGTATGGTGACTCATGCCTGTAATCCCAGAACTCTGGGAGGCTGAGGTGGGTGGACTGCTTGACCTCAGGAGTTCGAGACCAGCCTGAGCAAGAGCAAGACCCTGTCTCTACCACAGTAGAAAAACTATCTGGGCATTGTGGAGGGTGGTGGGTGCCAGTCCAAGTTACTTAGGAGGCTAAGGCAAGAGGATCACTTCAGCCCAAGAGTTTGAGGTTACTGTGAGCTATGATGCCACCATGGCACTCTACCCAGGGCAATAGAGTGAGATTCTGTCAAAAAAAAAAAAAAAAATAGGGACAAATTACCTTGATCCAATTAGGGGTTATAATTATTCTAGGATGGATCCTGGATTTTGTGAGGACTCATCTATTACTTCAAAGACTTAACCTTTCAGTTTTGAGACTTGAGAACTTTGGGTACTTACCAGACTTTAACTACCTGAAGAATCTCAAACTGTAATTTTTGTCTCCCAAGTATTGCAAGACAGTTGAACTCTGCCGTTAGCCTTTTTGCTACATTTCTATGCTTCACTTTTTGTCCTCTTATCTTATGCCTCCATAGCAAATGCTTCAAATGGAAAGCATTACAAAATTTTGGGACCTCTCCTTTGTGATTTTTTTGAACTTGAATTTCAGTCCCCTGAGTCATGGATACTTTTAAAGATTTGTACTCCAAGTTGTGCCTCTACAATCTCTTAAGAATGATAGAAACTCCACACCATGTAAGAATCAGCCAGTAATTTAAGGAGAAAAGCAGTGGGCAATGCAAAGAATGTTGGAATTATCTCAGTGCTATGAACTAAATGTCTATGTCTCTCCAAAATGCATACATTGAAATCCCAACCCCTACAGTGATAGTATTACCAGGTGGAGGGCTTTGGGAGATGGTTATGTAATGGGGGGACAACCATTATGAATGAGATTAATGCCCCTATAAAAAGAGGTTCCAAATTGTTGCCTTGCTCCTTCTACCACATGAGTACACAGCTAGAAGTTGCCATCTATGAACCCAGAAATGGGTCCTCAGCAGACATTGAATTTGCTGGAGACTTCATCTTGAACTTTGCATCCTCCAGAACTATGAGAAATAAATTTCTCTTGCTTATTGTTGATTTTGCTACTCTTTGATGGCTTCCAACCATTAAAGAAATCTAGTTATTATTTTCTCAGTGAGAATATTAATCTGCATACACACTACTCCATCACAATGGGAAATAGAACTCATCCAAGCTTGTGCAATCTAAATATGCTTCAGATAAAACTATAATAATGTCAACATAATTTTCTTCAGGATATATTTACTATTTTACTTCACTCCTTTTCCTTGATTCAAATTTTCCTGATTAGTTTCTTTTTCCATGTTACTTCTTAGGCCAAAGCTAGATTAAAATGTTTAGAATTTTGGGGCCACATCTATGGTGCATCTTAGAATGGGTACAGCTGTGCACTAATGTACACAGCTATGATTTAACAAAAAAAAAAAAAATAAGATAAAATAAATGTTTAGAATTTCAAGATGCAGAAAGATAATTTGGCCTTCTCCCCTTACAAGAAATTAAAATAAAAACAATCCTTAAGTATAGAATAAACATAAGAAATAATTCAATTGTTTCTAAAAACATGTCCACTGTAAATTATTTCCAGAAATTTATGGAGCTAATCTTCCTGGTTGTAAATCGTGGGCTTGCCATGTACTAGGTAGGCAAGTTTCTTAATTTCTCTATGCTTTAGTTTCTTCAGTTGTGAAATGTGAAAAAGAAAAGTACCCACCTTATAGGGTACTTTTATGGTAAATGATCTAATGTAAGTACAGCACTTAGAATAATTCTTTACATCTAGAAAATAATTAATGTCAGTTAATACAAAATATTTTCCAACATCAATAGCAATAGCCATAAAGCATATCAGCATATAACTTATATACATTCGTAATAAATATTTATGATTTAGTAGGGATAAGTCTGATTACTTGGTAAATTTATTTGGACCCACCATTGCTAGAAAATTTTGTGATAAGTGAACAGTTTAGTCTTTTATTTTTTCTTCCTTTGCCTTTTTTCGTGTTTGGCATGGGGAGAGGCTTTCTCTTCCCTGTTAGTAGGAAGAAAAAGGAACCATTTCTTTCTACTTTTCAACATTTATATCCCAGTAGTTGAGCTGTTCAACATTTATTATGCACTCATTATATTCTGTGCTGTGTGCTAACCATGGTGTGGCAAAGATGAATAAGATTTCATCCTTTCCCTGAAGGTCTTCACAGGCTTATCAAAGTCAGACAGATAAACAAGAAATGACACATACACTGAGCCATCTACTCTGTAGCAGGGTGTCAGAATTTTATAATATATTGGAATTATAATTGTCCCAACAACCTTCGGCTGGAGGCACTGTGGCTCAGAGGACTTAGGCAGATAGCTCAAGGTCCCAATATAAAAGAAATGAGATTTGAATCTAGTAGCTCCAAATAATTGTTCTTTGGCCTGCCCATTAATGTTAAGACAGAAGAGACAGCAGCATCTCTACCTAGAAACATTGAAAAAAAGGGCTGATTAGAATTGTCTGTTCATGCCCAAACCGCCTGTATATTTAGATATATGAACCCAAGTCAGACTGCTTGTTTATTGACATTTGCCAGTTATTTTTGGAAAAGTGGTGAAATTAATAATAAGCAGTCTTGACATTCCTACAGCAAGTGAAAAATAAGGTGCAGAACTATTTTTGAATGGGTATTTTTAAATTCAGTGAATCATTTTCACCTTAAAACATGACACGTCAATTAGAAAATAAAATGACACATATTCTCTTGAATATGGAATGCTGTGATTGGAGAAGGCCTCCATGTGTAGGTCCTGTGATACTTTTGACTCCATTTGTATTAATTAGCCATAGTTCTGAAAACCTGGGTTCCAAGGAGATCAGTGTCATGCTTTGAACTCCGCAAGAGACTGGCAGCTTCCTTAGCTTTGAGAGGAATCTTACACAGGGAAACAAGTGATGCCAGGTTGGAAGTATGTTATAGACAAGGGCTTCCTGCACCCACTTTTCATTTTGAAGGTCAGTTCACTGATTATTTTAATTTATAATGAATTTAAACCTAAGTGAGGATATAGTAAAATATACTTAGTCTTAAAATGCTAGAACATTCAAAGTAAAAATGTGTTGGATTTTGCTAATTTTCAAATTAATAATTTGAAGTCCTAATTTTAGGGATTTTTAGAACTAAGAACTTCCTGTTTCAGAAGAGACCACCTACTGGCAGAGTGTGGCACTGCAGTGTTATTGTGTTGGATGCCAAAGCTACGTGAAAAGGAGGAAGAGCTAATCAGACAGTGTTGGGTTTGGAATCAGAGAGATGATAAATCAGGCAGGTTAGAGAACTCAGGGCCCTGGAAATCTAGAAGTGTATGTTTCTCTGCCTCTACCCATTCCCTCCTTACCAGGGTGCATTTCTGAACAGAAAACAAGAACTATAATTGGAACAAATTACAAATTTGTGAATTGTGGCTTTGCTGAAATGAGCCCTTTGTGAGACCTCCTGACCCATTTGGACAGACATTGGATTCAATTGTTTTCATTCAAATGGCTAAATTCCAAACTGTTATTAATCTGAAATTAAAGGGGCAAAGTTCTTTATAGTTTGATTTTACTTTTGCATTACTACAGCTAATAGCATCAGGAAAATAACTTCTCTAATAAAAATCTATCTTTTCTCCCAATCATAGTAGTGATAGAAGTAAAGAAGATGAAATGAAAGATGGAATAGAAAGATGTTATAGCCAAGCAGTTGGGACAGTAGTTTTATTATTAAAGAAACAACTTCTGACTCTACTGAAGAAATTCCATTCTTTTACAGTGACACGAATGTAGTCTGCCCAGCTGGCTGAGATTCCATTTACATTTTAGCACTGCATAGCTACTCTTTATTTATTTATTTTTTTAAGAAACTAGAATAGAAGTCCTGATAACCCTGGCATGTAAAGGTCCTTAGGGTTTTGAGGGCAGTCTCTTCTCCCCTGCCTTGTAATTTCTTTGTTCTCTGAATGGGCACACATTTTCCAATGTCTTTTTCAGAGTACTTTACTGTGGGTTTCATCTCATTTTGTTTAATTGGCTTCCCATTAATTAAGAGGAGAATTAACTAGGAAGTTAGCATGTGTGCGGAGCTAAAAGTAAGCTAGGGAAGTGGAGGAAATGAAGCTAATGTTAGAAAACGTGTGGGACTGCCCTTTTATTCTGTGTCTCTCGGAGTTCAATGGACTTGATGTTTGTGGGACAGTGGTCCTCTTTGCTTGGTCTGGATGAGCGGATTTGGGAGGAAGGATTTGGCACCAGTATGGCCCCAAAGCGAAGTTGTCAGCTTACTCATGAGTTATTTTAAAGTAGTGCCATTGTGAAACTCTCTTGGTCATTGTTTTTGCATAGACATTTTACAGTGCAGGGATGCGGAATGCATCTTACCTGATCACATCCTACTTGGTATCAGGATCCTTAGGCTCTCTCATCTGCCGCTGAGCCACTACCCACTGTGTTTGTTAATTTCTCTCCACCATTAGCCTGGTCTCAGTACATCACTGTGGATTCTTATATGGTTTTTTAAAATATCTTGTCTTCCAATTCCCCCTGGAACTTCTGCTTTTATTCGTTTGCTTAGCAATATATTTAATTTGCATAGAAAACTCCCTCCAGAGTTTTTTGGTTTCTTTCCTTTTGTTCAACAGAGAGAAACACACACGCTTCATGCTGGTGATAGCGAGACCAGCGGCAACTTCAGAGTGGCATGAATTTCCTGCAAGTAACTGTAAAGAAAAGACACGGAAGCCTTAAAGAGGAAAGTTGTAGGCATGCCTGAGTCACAGCTTCAGGGGAGCTGTCCGTGTGTGTGTACTCTCTCTGTCACACACACAAACACACACACACACACACACACACACCCCACAGTGACAGATGACCTATTGAAATAATTTCAGAGCCGGTCTGTGGTTGCTACGACAACCAATGATCTCTTGGCTCTCATCTGGCCATGTGACAGGGACTTTGACGTCAGCTAGAGGCAGAGTCTGTGGCTGAGTCCACACAGTCAAAAGCTTGTGAGAATCTGGTGGATGCTGGACGTTGCTGCTGCTGCGGCTGCCGTTTCTCAGGGTCTGCAGAGCATGGACTGTTAAATCTTGCACTTCTTCTGTGTGAGGTAATTAGTTTGCTTTATCCACAATAGTTAAGATGTTTTTATAGCTCACTGCGGTTCTCCCCTCCCCTCCTACAAGTTTTCCATGAGCAATTATTGTTGTATTGGGGTAAATTGTGAAGCAGCTTCTAGTCATGAGTTTCTTGCAGAGTCTCTGGAATTTGGTTAAATTTGGATTAATGTTCTGTGAAATAGGTTAAAATATAATCGCCTTTCTTGCTCACCACTCGCTAACATAGCATTATTTAGAGATATGGATTTTGCAGCCTGAGCCAAATCTTCTCTCTTGAATTCCAGGAATCCTCCCTTCAGTATTGTTTTGAGTTGAAAAACTCTGGCATAGCCTTGCAATATGTTGCTAACTTTTCTTTTTCATAATTGCTACCTGATTTCTGAATCAGCCTAAAATAGTTTGGAATTTGGTTTCTGTCGCGGTTGCAGTGTTCATAATTAGCAACAATTGGGACAGCGGGAAAGGACATTATACTTTGAAACAGAAGTTGGGATTTTTCTTGCAATAACCTTTAGTATTATGAAAATACCAAGAAAAACTGTCAACAGCTTCCTGTTTAGAGAAAAATAATCTGAAATATGCCAAGGAAGTTGTGGTGGGAGCTTTTACTTGTGTGCATACAGTTGCTTTTTGGTTGTGAGAGGAAAGTATACAGTTTCAGCGTCCTCCCCTGAAAATTCAGCTGTGAGAAGAAAGGGATTGGCGGCTCTTTATTAAGGAAGCACATAAGCTGTTTTTAGTTCTGAAAATTGAAATAATTACCTTGACAAGAAAACAGTAGTCCTAAAATTAAATGTATCATTGATATAAAGTCTACCTTAGCTCAAACACAGATAGAGTCACCAAATTTGCTCCAGATCTTCAATTAATAATTTGATTAACTGTGATTAAGGATTTTTATCTCTACTCTAATGACACTATATAGTACAAATTATTTTATTTTTATTGTGATAGATTCCCAAGTTTTGGAATTTTGGATTTTCTTTCATGACACACAAGCTCAATTGCTTTGTAGCTTGTAATTCAAAGAAAACCCCTGGTGCAGAAGTTAGTCAAAGTCTGGATTTATAAGCATGTTTCTAAATCTTAGAAATTTCACAGGAAAAAAAAAAGACACATTTTGGAGAACTGCTGGTATTTTAAGAAGTAGAAAAAACCGGTTTGACTATATATATATGAAGATATATTTATAGTATATGAATTATACCTCAATTTAATACAAGACTATATTATTTTTAATTTTTATGTTCTTTGTTAATTTCAGAATTCTAGTCATTAGCATCTATTTTACTATTGGAGGTTAACATTTTGAACAGTATTTAGCTGCAGTGGTAAGTGAATAATTGTGGGTATACCAATAATTCCTCAGTAGCTTTCAAAGAGTAAATATTCATGTATGTTACTGGCATGTGATATGTCTATTTTTGGGCAGAGCCTCGATGGAGGATTTTCTGAAAGTCTAACATGCTTATATTTAAGGCACATCTATTGGACATCATGTCATCATTTAATTGATCTCAGAATTCTAATAACCCAGGGGCCATATTCTGAACACCCATAGAGATACGTTAATGGACATATAACATTTCATTTGAGCACAGATGGGGCCAGTAGTGTTGTCATTTAAGAGCATGATCTTAAGTGGTGCCTGTGGCTCAAAGGAGTAGGGCATCGGCCCCATATGCCAGAAGTAGTAGGTTCAAACCCAGCCCTGGCCAAAACAAAAAAACAAAAACAAAAAAACTGCAAATAAAAGCATGATCTTCGATGGAGAACATTTTGATGTTTACTTTTTTCACTCAAAATGTGGAATTAACTATAATGTTTTTTCAGGTAGCAAAAATTTTTTTAGGTGTTCTCTCTATGATGTTTTAAATTAAAGTCATAAAATGATTTTATTTAACACTCTGCTGGATTTCACCTGTATGAAATACAAGGGAACAACTTAGGATTGATGTCAAAATGTCCATGATAAAGTTTATCATTAAAAGAAGTCAGCCTGTGCTATGAAAACAGAGATGCTCTGGAATCTACAGGTCTTTTCATATAAAAATGATTCTCATCAGAACCATCTATTCACAGCAGTGAGACTATGTTGCTTTCAAGGTCAAGTTTGTTTCTGCTTCAAAAGATGCTGGCAAGAAATGATTTACTCTAGGAACCTGGCTGTTGCATTAGTAAAAGCTTTGTGTGTAGTTTCAGGGATTTTTAACCTTTTTGGTACCATGGATCTCTTTGGCAGCCTGATGAAACCTATGGACTTTTCGCAGAATGATGTTTTTAAATGCATAAAATAAAGTATGCAGGGTTGCGAAAGAAACTGCTTTTATTAAAATAACATTAACAGAATTCTTTAAAATTGGGATATGTGTTTTGTTAATAATACATCATTAAATAATGCATACCAGCAGCAGGTAGGATAACTACCATAATCTTAAAGTAGTGGTGAGTGTAATAGACATTTTATGATGTCCACAACAACTTTCATGTGATGTGAAAATACCTGTGATTTCTCTTGGCAACAGTATCACAGGTACTGTGGTTTGTGGCCTAGGTTTGTGGCCTAAGTTTTAATTGAAGGAAATACTAAATTTTGGTTTGAGGTTAGTGAAACTACAGATGTAGTATTTTTCCCATCCAAGATCTCTAGGCCCTCTTGAATTCTGTCCACCTCTGAGTTAATTGATATGTAAGCTAGTGATGCCAAAAGGCCATAGAACTGTGTTGGATAAAATCCACAACCTCATTGCCACATTCAGTTCTACCATACCTGATTTTATTCTCAGAATGTATGGATTTCACAGTATTCCCTAAATTCTGTGTGAAAAGGGATGATATCTCCACACAGCTACAAAACGTAACTTTGCTTTATTTTCTTCCTTGTGACCCATGAGCAGACGTCTTTCACCTGGACTGAGAAATCCTTACCTGGTTAGACAGGAATTAAGGGGAAACCTCATAGTATTAATATATAATAGTAATGCAAGTTATGCACTTTGAAACCATGGGCTGCGGAAGTAAGAACATAGCTGTTTACAAAGGGACCTTTATCCACTCAGAGAAGATAAGCAAGTAGTATTTAGATGAAGAATGCTGGTCGTTACATGAGACCACAGCTGAAGAAACACAAGGACGTTGTATGCTGACAGCATTTGAGGTGAACATTAAAGAATGGCACGTGACTTTCCAGCTTGATGTAAGGCACATGTGCAGATTAGCCTGTCAGGGGTCGCTGAGATAGGACAGAGGCCAAGTGAAGTGGGAAATGGAGACGCTTCCCAAGTAATCAGAACATAGAACTTTATTTGATTTGCTGGATCTTTAAGGAAGATCTTCCAATACAGGAAGTATAAATATTATTATTTAGTGTGACTTATGTAAGTAACTCTCTCATTCCCTTTGTCCCATTGAATGTGCAAAAGATAGTGCCTGATTTTCTTTACCAACCAACAGGGTAACTTTGCAGTTGGTCAGCTACCATCACAGCCTGCATTTAGAGTGTCCTAAAACCATCCTTTCTATGACATCAGTACCCCCCATCTCAGCGTAAGAGAACAGGAGCTGTGACATTTTGCACAAGCTGCTGTTTAAACTCAATCCAAATTCCTCACATTTGGAGTGGAAGCTTAGCAATTTTTCTTCGTGTGTTCTCAGAGGAATTATGAAAGAGATTTTTCTCAGACATTTCTTATTCTTGGGATTGGAAAAGAACACCTGCCTTGGGGACTTTGAGTCTCTGTGGCTATTTGGTTAAAAAAAAAAAAAAAAAAAAAAAAACTTGGAAAAAGTCTAAAATCTCTGACTCCAGGCTATACTGTTTGCTCCTCATTGGCAAGAGTTTGAAATTTTAAGTTCAGATAGGCATGCACCATTATTTTTTTCATGAAATCCACTCTTACTTAACTGGTGCCCCGTGATGGAAATGTAAGTAGGAAGAGCATTCCAAAGCATAGTATTTTTTTTTTTTTATTGTTTCTAGAAGTGATGCCATAAAAGCGAGTGCTCATTAAGACTTTGATATAAAAATATATGATAAATATTTAAATTCACTGGAGCCACATTCTCCAAACTAAAAACAGTCTGTTCTTTTTAATCTCTGTGGTGAACTTTAGTTTTTTGGGAATATATTTCCATAAATGTCTTTATTTAAAGACATGGCATCCCTTTAAAATTTAGTTTACATTGATGTAAAACAGAATATACCAAAATCACAATGAAGTTCTATATCTGATTTGTAGGGAAAAAAGGCTCTAATCGGAAAGGTGTTCTAGCTGTTGCCTGTCTTCCTGGAAGGATGGTCCATCTTTTCTGAATTCTCTCCCAAGGACTGCAGGAAAATCAAAGGCTACATATTGCTTTTAGGCAAGGATGAGTTTTTTAAAAGATGATTTGGGATTTTCTTTATTGTATGAATTGAAACGCTATCTATTAGAGGTAAATGTTGAGAAGAGTGTTATGTTCTTTGGCTGTCTACTCAGCGGACTCCCACAGACTTTTATATGATTCATATAACTAAAACCACAATCGATTGTGTGATGACTGTATTTACAACATCCATGGAGATAAAATGAAAAACAGGACCTCACAGAAGTTATCCCATCCCACGCCTTCCTATGTCTTACCATGAATCAGGTGCAGCAAACATTTATGAACTGGCTACCGTGTCCGTATGATTAGAGTAGACATTTTTGATCCCTCCCTACTGGGCTCCTTGAGTGATCGGTGCCACTGACATAGAGAACACAGGTCACTTTGTGGATTCTGACTTTTGTTTGCTTGATCTTTTATTCAAAAATTCCATCTTTCATGCAGTCAACAGATTTTTAGTGCTTAGTATGTGTCCAACATTAAAAACCAAAACTCCTGTGGGGAGTGGGACAGCAAGATCCCTGCCATCATGGAACTTACACTCTAACTGTGCCAGGCACCTGCCTGGGACATGTGGACCAGCAACCAAGGTTCCCTTTCTTACAGTCACACTGTCCACCACAGTCAAAAAGAGAATCCTCACTAAGAGGAAAAAGAAAACCATCAAAACAAAAGAGACAAACAACATGGGGACCGTTAGATTTTACACTGAGTCAAATCTTAGAAGAGACATTCAGTGAACAGCCGGTCTCATTTGTGACCAATCTGTTCCCATCAGTGTCAGGGATTCCAGGTTGGTATGCTCAGCCCTTTTCCCAGGTGGCCAAAGGTTATTTGTCATCTAGTTCAGAAGATAAATGAGACTGGTAGGGACTTACTGAGAGAATGATTTTCTTCTATGCAAAAACCTGGTTTTATGCAAATAATGAGAATCATCTTATTTTATACAAGGAATCTTTAAATTAGTTGTGCCCAGGTATATCTCTTCCATCTTCCCTACGTGAACCCAGTCAGGAAAGGCTCCCTGGTATACTACATAGCCCCAATGTCAATGGCCAAATGCAACACTATACATTTCTCACTCACCCACAACTCAGGTTTGGAAGAAGGGCTCTGCTCCATGGAGTCATCCAGGGACTCAGGCTCATTCTATCTAGTTATACTAATCTGGGAGCAAATCCTTTCTGCCAGTTGCTAGTGATACTTTGGGCAAATAATCTAAGTCACAATTTTCTTATCTGGATTAGTACCTCCCTCTTGGATTTTTGAATCAGTTCCTTAGCATAGTAACTGACAGATGTTAAGTACTCTATAATGAGACCCATTATTAATAATATTCTCCTTTGCTAGGGCTGGCACCATCCAAGAGCCAGAAGTTGGAAGAATTGAGAAAGTAACTAGCACTTAGGGAGCTAGAGAGTCTTTAAAGCTCTTTTCAAAATAACTACGGTTTTCTTCACAACATTGCAGATTTTTTTTTTTTTTTTAAACGAGGAAACTGAAGCACAGAGAACTTAAGTAAATTGCCCAATGTCCCACAAGTACATTCCAGACTCTAAGCGTTTGGGTCCAGAGTTCTGGCTCTTTATTTACTGTGCTGTATTGCCTTTTAAGTTGAAATATACAGTAGGTTCTTGAATAACGTTGTTTTATTGTAAACTTGGTAAGAAAAATTTGGTTTTGTTATATGTTGTTTCACTTAAAGTTGCAGTTTCTAAGAACCCAGTGACATTGTTAAGAAATGTTAACAATGAATTGTTAAGAGGATTTACTGTGTGGTATTTTCCCTAGAAGTCATGTTACGTGCTGTGGCAGATGGCACTCTCCAAAAATGTCCATACAAACTGTATCCCCTCCCACCTGCTGTTCTAGACTTTTGCCCCCATCCATTAAGAGGTGGCATCTGTTGCCCCACCCATTGAATCTAAATGGGCTTGTAATTGTTTAAACCAATAGAATACAATGGAAATGCTACTAGGTGGCTTCCAAGGACAGGTCATAAAAAGGATATAGTTTCTTTTTCTCTCAGGCTACTCTTTCTATTGTGGGAGACATCTGCCTTAGAATCCAGCCACTAAACACCTACACAAAGTCTCTCCATATGGTCTGGGCTTCCTGAAACATAGTGGTGAGATTCCGAGGGCAAATGTCATACAATAGGAAGATGTAGGAGGTTGTTCCCAATTTACAAGCAGGATGTCTTCCTAAAGCTCACCCGACACCTTCAGCTCAGGTCTCAGCAGGCATCCAGCTCAAGCCACTAGATGTGTGAATGAGCCACACTTCATTCAGGTGGTCCCAGGCCCCAGTCACTGGGTCACTCTTCCCCATCCAGGTGCCAAGCAGACCAGAGATGAGCCATCCCTATTGTTGAGCCCTGCTCCAAGTTGTAGACTCATGAACAAGAGACAATTTGTTGTTTTAAGCGTGTAAGTTTTGAGATAATTTCTTAGTCAGTCAGAGTAACTGGAACGTATGGGGTAATTGGAAATCAGTGAAATACCTGTTTAGAAGGCTAGACTTCAGGTACATACAGATTAAATAGGCTTTTGTGATGTGGCGTAAGTAGTGTACCTAACCTAAAATAATTCCTGAAAGAAAACATATTTCTGTTCTCGATCAAATTATGAATGAGCTTTAGGAACATATCCTGCTTGTAAATCTGGAGCAGTATCCTACATCTTGATGCTCTTGCTGGTTCTTGGAGAAGATTTGAGCAGCACTGAGGCTGGACCGTAGGCCCCAGCAAGTCTCGTGCATTACCTGCTGCTGCCTGGGACCCTCCTGTGGGAGGCTGATGTGGATGGTGGCACTTGTCCTTTTTCCCTCCATCATTGCCTAGTCCTTCTCCGCCTTTGTGTCCCTCTCTCGCACCTGCTCTGTCTCATCTCCTATCTAGTTTTCTGTTGTTAGACCCTGATGTCTTCTAGGCACTCTCTTCTGGCCCATTTCCAATGCTTATACGCCATTTCTGTTCTAATGTTTATAATAAAGTTAGGGAATTCCTCTTGGCCGGTAAAATTCAGTTCACTCTACAGAAAATCTTATTCTGCTTTATAAAGCTGCCCAAGTGAAAGCTGTCCCACTGGTTTGTGGCTCCACAGGTTGGTCAAACCCAGCATTTGGAATCCTTAGAAATGTAGTCCTTATGTCTTTACTCAGAGGCATCTGTCTCTTTGCTGCAGAGAAATCAATACCCCAACCTTCTTCTCATTTAAACTTTGCCCATTGTGGGAGTCTTCCCTTAAGAAAGTGCTTATTCACCTATCCATCCAACACTTGTTAAAGCATACAGTGGGTCCTGGAGATGAGCACCTGTGGAAACATTCCTTTCATGTTCCAGGCCTGGGAAGATCCCTCCAGTTGTTCCTCATTTGTTTACCACAGACATGGAGCAGATGTGGTCCAGTTGCCCAGACCTTACACCAGGACATGTCCCACACTTTCCAAGATGCTCCAGCTAAGGAGTAATATAGGACCAGGCAGTCTCTGAAAAGGTACAGTCTACTTAGGGAGGCTGGAAAATGCCCAGAGCTATATCTTACATGTTGGTTATAACCTCTCATAGCACCTAGTGTCATCCTGGACACATAGTGCCTACACAGGAGTCTCTGTTAGATGACTAATGAATAGATTAACTGAATAGATTAACTATAGAGGATATGTAGCATTGGAATGACCTTGGAGAGGAAGTGAGCTTTGAGTTGCCCCTTAAAAGGTGGAGAACATTTGGCATGACCAACAGAAGTGAAAATGTAATCCAGTGGGAAGTATCATGAGAACATTCTAGTAACAGATATAGGACACCTGGAACAGAGAACATGGTTGGGAAAAAGAAAAATGTATACTTTCTAAAGTGGGTCCATGGAGGACCTAGAATTTATCATTTAAGCTGGATTTGATCTGATAGACAGCAGGAAACTAGTGAAAGACCAGGAGCAGGTGAGTGGTATATGTGTTAAACAGAGTGTGAATTTTTTTAAGAGAGAAAGTCTTGCTCTGTTGCCCAGGCTGAGTGCAGGGGCTCAGTCATAGCTCACTGAAACCTTGAACTTCTGGCCTTAAGTAATACACCTGCGTCAGCCTCCTGAGTGGCTGGGACTTCAAAGGAATGTGCCACCATGCCCAACTAATTTTATTTTTATTTTTGTTTTTTAGAGATGAGGTCTCACTATATTGCCCAGGCTGGTCTTGAACTCCTTCCCTTCAGTGAGCCTCCTGCCTTGGCCTCCCAAAGTACTAGGATTACAAGTGTAAGCCGCCACACCTATTCAGTGTAAGAATATTTTAATGACCCTGCTTCTTTGGGCTGGTCATGTTAAAAGCCTGACTATGTGCTGAGCTAGATGTTCCGCTTTTCTCCATTTTTCTCACAAAAATGTTTCAATTTTTCAAATTAAAAAAATGTGAATTCTCTTTTTGCCCTCCACACTGTGTGAGTTGCTCTTTTAACTTTAGCCAAGTTATACCTATAAGCATATCTATGTAGCCTCGTAGTTTAAACATATTATCTGTTATTCAGCAAAGTCACATCGATAGGAAACCCAAATCAGCTTAATAATTAAGGCCTTCATAACATTTTCTATAAAACTATACTGTAATGATTATATAATTATAATTGATATCCATAATTAAACCTCTGAGACATTGCAACATTATTCTTTTTAAAAATCTTTGAATCAAGTCACCAAGGAGAGACTCAATTATCTTCAGTAATGTTTTAGTTGTAAGTTGTGAGTACATGTCAATATGTTGGCAGTCTTTGCATTCTGATCATCAATATATGTGTTTGACAACTACATAGTGTCAAAATGTTCTTAACTAGAACATGCCATTCTTAAGAAAAATATTATAAATTATACATGCAAAAAAACTAGTATATGAAGAATAATAGCAAACAAACCCCTGTGTTGCCAACAAAAACACCGTTAGTCAATCATTCTAGTGAAGTGTAAGGTTATACTTTGATATTCAAGGTAACGTTACTGCAAATTATTACTGTCTCTAAGGTCCATCACCTGAAGGAAATTAAAGCAGTTTTTTTTTTTTTTAACATTCCAGTCACCTAAACTTTTTAAACCAATTGAGGACAGAGAGTCAGTCATCTCTTTCTGTGCTGGTTGAGTGAAAGGCACACTGTCTGCTTACAGGTTATCACCCACCATTGCTGCTGGCAATCTTGACATTTTGGAAATCAGGTTCTGTGTCCTGAGACCAGGTAACCTGTCTCGTTACCTCCTGATTATTCAGGAGAGAATGGCCAAAGAACCTTGGTGAGCTCTGAGCTCCCATATAAGCCCAAATACCAGGAGTGGTAAAAGGAAAACTTTCTCTCTTTGGGGGGTTTTCTTTTTTATAGAGAATGTGAATAAAAACTTAAGTGAAAATCACAGTTTTCATGAAATTTCTTTTCTGGTATATCCAGAAGATGCTTCACAAAATAGAAAGATGCAAGCTCTGGCCCAAATTCCAGTTTGTAAAAGGAACTGTCATTAAATTTCCTGTGCCCACCTGCAAAAATGTCAGTCAGCTTCCAATTTTAAAAGGTCAGTCCATTGCTATTCAGAAAAAGAACTCTCTTTCTCCTTCGACCCTCAAAATGACTTGTGGATTAATGCCAAGAACTGACCAGGAGTCCATTAACCACTCCATCAGCATCGCCCCTCAGGAGGGTTACTTTGTTAAAGTCACAAAAGGCACAAAACTTAGTTATGCTACAGATTACTGAGAGATACTGATTTTGAAATAGCGCAAAACAGAAACGATCTTGCTGAAATCACATTCTATCCTGCCTAGATTGAAGATCCACAGGTTTATTTTAAACTCCCTATTCTTTTCTATTTTGGGACTTTTTTTATTGTGGTAAGATATACATATAAAATTTACCATTTTAAGCATTTTACTTAATGCTTATTTTAACATATTGTGCAACCATCATCCCCATCCATCTCCAGTACTTTCTCATCTTCCCAAACTGAGACTCCCTGGCCCATTAAACTACCGTATTTTGCTGTGTATAATGTGCTTCTGTGTAAAATGCTCCCCCCACATTTGGGGCCCAAACTATCAGGAAAAAAAAATTCTTTCATTTAAATTTTTTAATCCAAATTCAAAGCCTAAAGCTTACAGTATATGAAAACCATTTCGACATTTTCGAACAATTTTTGTAAAAAATACCAGCTAGATTGCTAGCTCCTGTCTAAAGTGTACAGAGAAAAATATGTCATTCTCTGATGGCCAAAGATGCTTTTATTGCAAGTTTGTCATAAGTTCAACAAAACGGATTACCATAGTCCAGGGTATTATCATTATTGCTTTCTAGAGTTACTCTTTTAACACATAAGCATAAATAAAAGAATTAAAAACATTTATATAAATACATAATTAGTAATACCCATACATAATGTGTATCCTTTTTTCCTCTCAAAAATTTGGGCAAAAAAGCATGCATTATACATGGCAAAATACAGTAACTCTCCATTCCCTCTTCCCTTCCCAGGTCCTGGCGGCCACCATTCTACTTTTTCAAAACAAGGATATTTTTAGGGAGTTTAAAATAAACCTACCATTTCTCTTACTGTTGCATAAGCTCTTCAATTAATTAAAACCCTCTTAAAAGTCCTTAGGTTTCCTAGGCTTACACAAGTGGGCAAAATTTACACAGAGTTCCATGGTAGATATTTCAGACATATATAACAGTGGGAGTATGTTCTTGATGTCATGAAGACAAAAGAGATGGTGGGCTGAAACACGTGTTCCAGATCACCTACTTAAACCATATTCAGTGCAATATTTATATAATCACTCAGGTCACCATGCTACTTTTCAAAAAGAAAGCCACTGAACCTGGGAGATTTTCTAGTAATAGATAGTTTTATATTAGTTTTCTTTTAATATTCATTTTAAGTAACTTCAGTATATAATCAACATTTATGGTAGAACATTTGGAAAATACAAAATAACGTAAAGAAGAAAAGAGCCTGGACAGAGTGACTCTCCAAGGGTTTGGGAGGCTGAGGCAGGTGGATCACTTGAGGCCAGGAGTTCAAGGCCAGCCTGGGAAACAGTGAGACTCTTGTCTCTACAAAAAAAAAAATTAAAAACTTAGCTCGAGGTTTGAGCTTAGCTCCTAGGAGTTTGAGGTTACAATGAGCTATGTTCATACTACTGCACTCCAGCCTGAGAGATAGAAAGAGACCCTGTCTCTAAAAGAAAAGTTAAAAAGAAGAAGCATCATTTTTAATATTCTACTGTTTACAGGTAACCACTGTAATTAATTACAGGTAACTAATATTGTTAAACCAAGAAGCATTATATTTAATTTTTCTTTATGTCAAAAGAAGGAAAAAATAACTCTGAAATGAAACTGAGGATTTAAATTTCAGATAACTTTTTTTAAAAGCAGGAAGTATTGGTTTTTAACTAAATTAACTTTCTAATTAAAAATTAAAAATCAATTAAACATTGTGATTGGGGATTAACCTTTTTTTAAAAAAAAACAAATTGCTTTTTAAGGAGTTTAGGATTATATTTTTAGTTTGTAAACTTAACTCTCCTATGAAGACTAGAATAGACCACACATAATCAAACAAAAATGCCCTTCAATTAAAAAAACAAAAACGGTTTTTAAACAGAGTTCAGAATCTAATTCCACCTTTAGAATTACTGTCCTGGAGAAAATTATATAAAAAGAGTATTCTATAAGGAACCATGGCCCATGAAGCCATAAATCACTTCCAGAAAGAAAAATAAACCATACAATAGGGAAGAAGTTCTTCTTCCCAGTGGGCTGGAACTCACTGCTCACTGTCTCCTCAACCAGAGAGGTTTAACTTCATTTGCTTCAGACGTTAATTGTTTAAATACAGACTATATTTTAGTGTGCTTCCTATTTAGACCATGATTGCCCTTTATGTATAGTTATTTTTCTAGAGTTTCTAATGATATGGTTGACCTGAAGAAACTTTAATCTTCAGTACATACATTGTACTTTATGACGATTAACTGTTCACATTGGCTTTGATAACCTCTTTCTTGCTGAAGATATTCTTCACCTAGCCCTCTGTCCTACTGCTCTAATTTGGAGTAGTTCCACTAGGATTTCTTTCCATCGTAACTGGGTTATTTCCATTGCCATCAGGTCTACCCCTTTCTTGGATTCATTTTCAGTTTTGCTAGAGTATGTTTTTAAGTTGCTTTCTTCAAAATGAAGGAAGAAGGGTGATGTCTTTTAGATCTTTACTTTGCCTTCATAATGGAAAGATAGATTCAATATTACTTTCTGTCACAATTTTATGGAGCTTGTTCCATTGTCTTCCGGCAACCTGACAAGCAGATATGAAGTCTGCTGCCATTTCCATCTTGATTGTTGTATACGTAGCTTTCCCCAACCTGCCGTCTCATGTGCGTTTTAAGGATTTCCTTGTTTTGCTTAAAGATCATATATTTTACTAGGAAGTATCCAAGTATGTCTTTGGTCATTATTCCTCTTTAAGCTTTTCAAATCCATTTGTTCAGCTCGGGGAAATATTCTTCCATTATTTATTTGAAATCCTCATCTTCTCTATTTTTTTCTCCTGTAATAACTCTTATTATGGAAAGGATATTAGATCTCTTGGCTCTAGGAGATATTAGGTCTCTTGGATCTCTCCTCTATGGTCTTAACAGTTCTCTCATATTTTCTTTCTTCTCTTGTATGTGCATTCAGAGGATATCCCCAATTTTGCCTTCTGAATCTCTGAATTCTTTGAAATTTCTATCTATGGATGGTAACCTTTCCTGATTTTGATCTCTGCTTTATGAGTTATTATTTTTCATACCTATTTTCTGCCATGTGGGTGTAATTTATTTTGGTATCATTTCATTTCAATTATTTAACCTTTCTATAGAGCATCGTCTTGGAATCATTTTTAATCCTTACATTTATGGATGCAACATGCTCTCAAATATCCTTAAAAATAGTACTTTTGAAAAATACGTTTTCTTTGTCCTGTTTCAAACTCTATTTCCTTTAGTATCAATTGTTCCGCTGTTCTGGATCCTTCTCTCTTATGCCCTGGGTTTTCCTTCAATAACTGATGACTTTCAACTGGCCCACTATATTAATAAATGAAGGTCTGGTTGCCTGGCAGCGGTAACTGGTGGGATTTCCTTGGCAGTTATGTAGGAGTGGTTCTCTACCAGGCTTCTCTCATGAATGGAAGGACTGACAGACTCCCAGGAGGCACATGTGAGGGTGAGAAACACACAGGCAAGCTTATGACTACCCAACTTGCCAAAATCAGGAAGGCCATACTTTTAGGGGTGAATTACTTTTGTGTACCGATTTTCTGTGCAGAGTTTGGAGTATGTTAGAGAGAAATGCAAAACAGAATTCTCGAGTCCTTTTGCTAATTACCTCAATTGCTCCCTCACCCTATGATTCCACACCTGAATTCTTCTGGGTTCAGTTGAGAAGAGGAGCTCTCATCTTTTTTATCAGTCCTCTCTGAAATCTATTTTACATTGTGGGTCTTACTGGCTCAATCCAACACTATCTGTTTGCTGTTTTCCAGAAATTCTTTGAAATTTCTATCTATGGATGGTAACCTTTCCTGATTTCGATCTCTGCTTTATGAGTTATTCTTTTTCATACCTGTTTTCTGCCATGTAGGTGTAATCTTTAGAGGAAGGATAAGTAAATCCTCAGGCTTCATTCACCATCTTGATGTGAGATTATACCAGCATTCAAAATGGTTGTCCCGGCATGCTGGTGCCTGATTGCTATGAGGCCATGGCACAAATACTCTCCAGGGGGCTATTTGTCTTTCTTTCATGGCCACAGACAGCACTCCCAACCCTGATCAGCCATATGAGCAATATGGGTCATGTATACAAAAAGTGCAAAGTGAAAGAGGATGAGTCCCATGAGTTAATTCCATCTTCAGATGCATAATATCTGCCTTGACCAGGTATTGTCTTATTCTTTAAGACTCAGGCCCTGCTCCTAACTTCCCCAGTACTGCTGTATAATACAACCCCCAATTAGATCACTGAGCACACATTCTACAATTTCCTCTCTGTCTCCTTCATTAAACTCCGAGCTCCCCAAAGGTAAACATAGTGCTTTATTTCATGTCTGCGTCCTCAGTGCACTCCGTAGAGGCTGGTGTTGAGTGCCCAATACAGATTGAATAACCGAGCAAGTGAATGAATGAAAGAAAGAATGGACTGGCTTGATGTTGACCTTGGAAACAGGTGTGTTATCTTTCTTTGCTGAAAATGAGGCCACTGATCTTCTTATTAGTCATGAGACGTTTGGGGAAAGGGTGTTTTAGGCAGAAAGAGCAGTATGGATGGAGACTTGGGGACAAGCTGGAGATGGTGTTTTGGAGGAGTGCTGGCAGAAGTTGTTTTCAGAGGGCTGTTGATTGTTAGTTTATCCAAATAAAACCTAAATTTTTGTCAAGTTCCTTGTGCTTTGGGGCAGTCTCATTACAGGGTTCTTCACATCTTTGCTACTTAAGTGAGCACAGGTCTAATTAGAGCTGCTCCATTGTAGTAGAAATGCTGGGGCCTCAATTCAACAGGTGTCAGTAAAGGCTCCTTCATGGCTCTATAGAATCATGATTTAAAACCTACACCAGTCTCCTTTGCAAATTTGCATTAAAGGATCTACTTACACTTGTATTAAGTAGTGTTAATTGCACTGAGCCCTCACTTCACAAAAACATTACAAAACCACAGACAGCTTGGGAGCTTTCAAGCTGTCCTGGGGCTCCTGTTGCCTGCTGGAAATTGACAAAGCATGAACCCTTCAGTTAGAGAGCTCTGCTGTGCATGTGATTGCTTACACAGAACATCCTTGCTCAAAAGCCTCTGATTCTATTTGCCCCCTAAAACTCTCTCCCAGAGGTCTGAGTACCTTGCCTTCTATTTTTTGCTAACTTAATAAAAAAAAACCTCCCTCCAAAAAAACCTAATAGTTATCAGAAGAAAATAGACTCTCAATTCCTGGTTAATTAAAATTACTACTTTAATTTTGAGGTGTGTTATTCTCTACAAAGCAGAGGCTCAGTGAATATTTGTCGAGTGAGTAAAAGAATGAATTGAATCTTAAAGGGGAGATTGTGTTTGCCTTTCCTGAAAGTGGAGGATATGGAGCACATTTGCTGAAAACTGTCCCAGGGAAGTACAAGGATCTGCTTTGGAACACAGCCATCCACTCTTTGTTTTAGCCATTGTCAGCCCAGTTCTGTATTCTGTATTGTACACATCATCCATCTCTCATCTTTGGATATAATTCATTCCAGGATTTAGAATGTCACTAAAGACATCTCAGTAGGGTCCTGTTGTTTGTCTATAACATGGGATTATTGAGGCTTTGCTATTCCCAGGGTCTCACTCCCCACCTGCTGAGGCAGAGACCTTGACTCCAAGGGCACATCCATACATCCTCAACTTCTCAGCATCAAACTGGGTTTGTTTTCAGGAATGAAGCTGCTGGTGTTAGAGATCTAATGGTATAGAACAGGATATTGCCGGGCATGTGCCTCAGGAGCTAAGTTATCCTAATAGGAAAATGAAATCTGGCAATGCCAATGGTACAAAGCAACTTGGCATAAAGGGACACATTCTCAGCAGCCCTTGCAGTAGTCACAGCTAGAGGCACCAGGAGAGAAAAGATTGTGTGAAAGCGACAGGGGCAGAGAGGCTAGGGTTCTCACCTTACTAAAGGTCCCTGCTGGAGCTGAGCTGCTGGACCAGTGCAGAGAAGTACCAGCCCAAACTGCCACTCAAGAGCCCCTTGGTTAGAGTCTTCCCAGGAGCCAGAAAAGGGAAATACAATAGCTAAACACAAGGCCCTCCAGCTCCTGGAGTCAGAATCACAGTGGTGTGATTCCTGAGGCTGGATTCGGAACTGAGATCTGCCTCTGTAAAACTTTTTAGGTGGTTTTTAAATCACATCCATTAAACCCTGAGAGCCACCTGCACCTCCTGATCTTCTCACTCTAGGGATCTCTTGCTGAGGACGTATTCCCAAGCACTGGGAGTTTTACTCAGGCATGTGGCTAGTCGGCACATAACAGGAGGAGCCGGGTTCTGTGCTCTTGCTTTTAATAAGTAACGTAGGATATAGGCATTGCTTTAGCCCTCAAGGGCAATTCTTGCCCATAGGGACAGTAAGTTATGAAGTGACGAGCTGGACCACCCACTCCAACACAATGGACCACCTAGCATCTTCAAAACTCCTGTTGTGGATCTGTGCCATTGGTTACAAAGAAATCTGATGCCAGTAAGAAGCTGTCTGCTTTGATGACTACCAAAACTGGAAAACAACTCTGAGCAAATTCCCTCTTTGTGAGGAGCAACCTAAGGATGGGGCTAATACACAAAGCTCGCAAAAGAACTAGCACAGATTCCCTGAGTAGAGTTGGCCAAGATTTCAAAGCTGTCAAACTTGAATATCTGGGTACCTTAAATTGGCAAGCATAAAGGGCAGAGAACACGCCCTATTTATCTGTCTTCCTTAGAAAGCCTAGTGTAGCACTCAGCTGAATGCAAGGCATCAGTGCCCAGTGGTTCTTATTCAAATGAGACTGCCCTAGGTGGTGGCCACTTGGGAGTGTAGCAAGGAGAGTCCAGCTCATGTCCACAGCTATCTTCCTCTCATCCATGGGCTGAGTACCTCCACTGTGATTCATTCCCATGTGCTCCATCACTTATGAAATGACAATGTAACTGGTAGGGACTGCAAGTTGTGTCTAGTAACCTAAATATTCCTCTTTCTTTGACAGCTTTTTCTTGCTTCATGAGAGTAAACCTCCCTTCAAACAACACATAAGTTACTGTAAAGATTTCAAAAATTAAATCACATGTCATTTTACAATCATTTCAGAGTTATATCTTCACTTTGGATTTTTTTTTTCTGTCCTTAAGGTAATAAATTAATGAGCTATGCACAAGGGAAGTTCCTATTTCAAGAAAGTTTTGTAAAGTGGAAGAATACTTTGTACAGTTAATACTTTTATTGTCGGTCCCCTCCTTCTTTAAACGGGAGCACACCTATTTCCAGGAAACCATTGTCAACAAGATAGCATTGGCTTCGTTAAGGTGTGTCAAAGAAATTACAGGATGTTACATACTTTTCTTTTGATTCATATTTCCAAATTGCTATTCAGAGGAAAAATACGAGTGAGAGAGAGGGGCAGCTATCTATAGGTAATTAGTATGTCTTACACTGTATGATTCATTGGATTCCATTCTACCTCCCCATTTGTAATTCTTGGGGATGTCTTAGCAGTCTTTAAAAGGCAAGTGTCCAGGGCAGTGCCTGTGGCTCAAAGGAGTAGAGTGCTGGCCCCATATGCCAGAGGTGGCAGGTTCAAACCCAGCCCCGGCCAAAAACTGCAAAAAAAAAAAAAAAGACAAGTGTCTAAATCCCCCTTCCTTGTCAGAACAGCATTTTAACTTCGCTTAAGTGGTGTTCCATGACCTTCTGAATCAGTCGCGTTTAATTATCTACCTTTGAGCTAAGTTCATGTTTATGCCTCATTACTGGATGAGAAAACCAAATCGTAATGAAGTTGATCCTGGCCCCAAAGCACATGACAATCAGAGTCGTGTCCAGAATTCTTAAACTTCTTCCTTCCTCTGAATAAGCACATTTTTTCCCATCAGCCTAAAATTTCCAAAATTTAGGAAATGTGTTTTCATTTCTATAGCTAGTCCTATGTTAAGGAAAAGAAAATTCAACTCAAGTCTCACATAAGAATCACCTAGAGAGCTGGAGTAAAATGCCACTTCCAGGGTCTCATTCCCTGGGATTCTAATTCTTTTGGTCTAGGTCTGAGCATGGATCTCATTCAGGGAGACTGGAGGATGCTGGTCCAGGCAAAGTTCCTAATCTGAGCCAGCAGTCTCCACAGGTTTCCACCATCCTGCCATGAGAACCCCAGCATATGGAACCTTCTGGAGACATACACATTTAGCCTGGCTTACAGCAGGGTGTTACCAGACTGGGAACATTAGCATGGGGGGAGTTTATTTACCAGATTAACTACAGTAGAACTAGATTCCTCTGGCCGAGGACAGGGAGAGAAGAACAAGCTTGTCGTGTTGTGTGCTGACCAGACTGGTGAGGAAGGGGTACAGTTGGGAACCCTAGGCTGCACCAGATCATGACCCACAGGAGGGCTGTGCTCCCAGGCGGGGATTCCCAGAGATGAGTTAATGGATCTTAATGTGGGAGAAAAAAATCAAGGGAAAGTTGCTGACCCAGAGCAATACTTTGAAGTCAGACTGCCTAGCTGCAAATCCTGGCTCCATCACTTAAGTTCTGTGACTTTGGGCAAGTTACTACCTCTTAAATGATTTGTTTCCTAATTTGGAAAACAGAGATAAAAGCTGCAGCCACTTCATAACTTTCTGAGACAATGAAATGAGATAATATATGATATGACATACTGGAGCCCACCCCTTTCCAGAGTCACTGGATCACCATTAATTCTTTTTACTAAAATTGAGCTGGACCAGTAATGACCCTCTCCTTCAGGGTAACTAATTCTTACAAGGAAATAAAAGGTTAGATTTAAGCTGATGAGACACAGCTTGACTCAGAAGCAAGAGATTTCATGGAAAACACTATTCAAGGGAGCTCTTTGGCCTCAGAATTGTAGGGTAGAGCTGTGGGCCCCAGGGAGAGCAATGTCCTTGGACCAAAGAATGAAAATAGGTGGGATTGTGACCAGACTTGGATTAAAGAACACAGAGAGCAGCCAAAGCCCGAGGCGAGGGGGCCAAGTCCCTAGAAAATCCATGACCCAGACACAGAGAAGGTGCCCATGGCCAAGGGAAGTGGTTCAGGAATAGCGTGCCAGAGAAGAGGTAGGGTTGCTTTGTTCTCTGCCTCCTTTGAGAGTTGCTTAAGCCAAGAAGCTCCCCCAAGTGAGAATCTCAGCAGGTGTGTGTGCTGCTAGGAAAATGAGATTTCTAAAACAGCGTCCTCTGACTCTGAGCTGTCGGCATTTCCCAGAATGGGCCCACAGAAGGCCGGTCCTGTAAGCTGTTTCATGGTAAATGTATTTGCTGAATGAATGAAATTCAGCGTGTTTCTTGATTGGAGGACTTCCAGTGCTTTTAATTTGCTTGCAAATCTCTACGAGGAGGATATAGTAGGATGTCTTTCCCAAACTGTTTGGACCATGGAACCCTTCCTTCCCGGGATTAAAATCCCTGACTTTTGTAACTTTCGCTATTGCAACTTGGAGCCTCTGTAGAAAGGAGAGCAAGGAGAGCATTTAGGCCTCTTCCTCCCTTCTCAGGGATATGTGGAACCCTCTGGGGGACATGGCCTCATTCCCAGGTCCCTACTGCTCAGGTAGATGCATAATATGAAGCCGTAAACCATCTGAAGGTCAGGGCCAGGTCTACTTTGTTCATATTCTCTCTGGCAGTTTCAGCTCACATGGTGCGGATTTGTGAGATAATTACTTATTGAATGAATGGGTTGGCCTAGTTCGTGCCAAGCTCCACTGCTGCCAGAGCTAGCGCCTTGTGTGTATCCACGGCTAAGTATGTAACTGACCCATACTTGTTGGGGGGAGTGTTTTCTAGGCTATTTTACGTGAAACTGAGAATCATGTGACATGAAATGTCCTAATGTGGAGACTCTGTTTTCTTACCTGTCCAAAATGACCACACAATAACATTGCCCTTCTCATTTCAGGACAGTCATGGAAATAGTTTATCAAAATTAAAATCTTCACAAATATAAAATATCCTCTTAATAAGTTCCTTAGGAATTAGATACCATCTATTGATGTTCTGCTAGACCCTTTAGTATAGAGTCTGAATCCCCGTGGAAAACCAGGCACGTGGCAATAAAGGCTACTCCAAGCATGTTTTATAATCACAGGCTTTACAAATTTAATGGAGAAAAAAACATGGAACAAGAATGGGCTATTTTTCTTGACTGTTTTTTAGTGGGTAATGTTTATTTTGAGATGTTTCCCAGATAAGTAAAGCTTTTCTTCTATGTTTCCTGCTACTGCCTCCCAGGAACAATGTATTGGGAGGGCATTTTTGTCCACCCCAGGTTTAAAATGAACTCGCTGATCCGGAGGTACCATGATGCTTCAGTGGTTTATGCCAAAACTCAGCAGAGGTTCTCATCAGACATGGCCCTAGGCAGAGCGCTGCCTCGTGTGGGAGCCATACCTTGTTATTACTTATCAGTTTCATCCAGCCGCACCTGCCCTACAGGGGTACATGTTTTATTTTTATTTTTTAGAGGGGGGTAGATAGAAAGAAACTCAAGCAACTTTGATTGGAAGGAACTAAACTTAGATCAGACCCACAGTTGCAACAATGAAGAAAGGGAAAAATTGGTCTGAACTCTGCATTGCAAGCTGTGTTGGAGTTGGGGAGGTTAAATTTAAACTTTATTATCACACATAACAATGTATAAAAACACAATGACCATATTTTCTTAACTCTGAAGAATACTCTGGTATAAGGATTTTATTTGTTTTTTAAAATGTATTTATATAAACAGTTTTCAGCCAGCATAATAATTAAACCACATTTTTTAGTTTTAAACAATTGCTGCATTAAAAACAGAATTATTTGAAATCATGACTTCTGGGAAATCTGAACTGTGGCTGTCTCTGCCCAGTGCCTTGAGAGAGAAAGAGACTTGGAAGTCCATGCTGCTTGCCAAGTGTGTCAAGAGTACTGCTTGTCCCAGATGACAGCTGGCACACACAGGCAAGCCACTTGCTCTAACTTTATTTTTTTCCAGTAAAGAAATAGCAACTGCTTGCCAGCCTACTTCTTCACTGCAGGAAGCCAACGAGGAGTCTGTGTAGAGAGTCTGTCATTTTAAATCATTGATTCAGTGTAAATT
This sequence comes from Loris lydekkerianus, assembly GCA_963574355.1. Lineage (NCBI taxonomy): Eukaryota > Metazoa > Chordata > Mammalia > Primates > Lorisidae > Loris > Loris lydekkerianus. The sequence continues at coordinate 48,853 of CAUYPK010107581.1, read as the reverse complement.
CCTACCATCTGAGAGGAAGAAAGAGTCTATTTACAAGGACACCTTAGATAATGGGGAAATCTCCAGGAAAAAAATAATACTTATAATAATTTTGGCTGGTAATTATAATGTCACCTGCAGCTGAGATTTCTTCAAAGTGTTAGCCTAGTATGCCTGGCATATTCAGCTGTTTGGAGGTCTAGAGTTTTAGAATTAAATACATAGTAATACGAGAGAACCAATTGATGTGCCTTTGGCTAGTCCAAAGCAGTTTGGTATCTGCATGAAAACATTGGTTATTTTGGTGTCCTGTTGGAGAGCAGAGGGACACACAGCAGGTTTTCTGGAAATCAAAGCTTTCTTCCTGAAATATATGGCCACAAAGGATGCGTTTCTGGGATCTGATGTTTCCTGGCTTACTCAAATAATAATGACGATGTTAGGAACCTTCCAGAGCTACAGAACTTATCTTCCCTTCAACTCCATGCCAAGAACAACAAAAGCCTCATCAATCTGTTAACGATCTTTGCTCCTGTTAGTCTGAGTTTTATCCCTGGGCTGCTGGCTCTCCCATCAGTGCCTGTCTGCTTTCCCTCAGCGGGGCTGGCCAGCATTGTGCAGAGTCCTGTGAATGTAAGTGGCTCAGTCTGTGTTAATTAGGTTATCTGATTCCCCTCCCACTCCTGGGCTAATTTTGTTTGCGATTTCACAGTGCTTCTAAATTTATATATGTAAACAAACAGGGACACACTTTTCTTCAAGTAATTTATTAGAATCAAAACTAGGAAGACTCTTTAACCTTCAAACAATTGAGTGGATGAAAGATGCTATTGTAGGTGGATGTTGAAAACGTTCTGAGGTATCTGAACAAAAAGAAAGTGAGAGGGAAAAAGAGAGAATCTGCACTCACTTCTAATCATGACTGCCCGTTTTAGCTTTCTAAGCTGTGGGTCAATTCAAGGGTAGCATGCTTAGGCTATTTTCTAAAGGAAAGGAAAATGGTCTTCCATTGTTGGGTTTGCAAATAACCAGACTGTATTCGCTTACAAGCTCCTAGGCGGTATATTATAATTCATTTTCTTTATGAAGTGGAGAATACATAAATCAGGACATCACTAATGGTCCATTTAAAATACTGGGAAATATTAAGGATTTAGGTAAATTGAGCATAGGATTTCAAGTTGAATACTCAACACCATTGTTACCAGACACTTAAGAAGTAGACATTGTATTAGTTTCTGCATCAATAAAAATTTAGGAGCCTAAGAACATCAAATTGATTATTTTGTGGTTCTGGAGACCAGAAGCCTAAAATGGGTCAGCAGGGTAGCCTTCCCTGTGGAGGCTCTATGGAGCCTTCTCCAGCTTCTCTAGCCTTCCCTGTGGAGGCTCTATGGAGCCTTCTCCAGCTTCTCTAGCCTTCCCTCTGGAGGCTCTATGGAACCTTCTCCAGCTTCTCTAGCCTTCCCTCTGGAGGCTCCACGGAGCCTTCTCTAGCTTCTCTAGCCTTCCCCCGTGGGGCTTCATGGAGCCTTCTCTAGCTTCTCCAGCCTTCCCCCTGGAGGCTTCATGGTGTCTTCTCCAGCTTCTCAAGCCTTCCCTCTGTAGGCTCCATGGAGCCTTCTCTAGCTTCTCTAGCCTTCCCCCGGAGGCTCCATGGTGCCTTCTCCAGCTTCTCTAGCCTCCCTCTGGAGGCTCTATGGTGCCTTCTCCAGCTTCCCTAGAGTTTGCCTGGATTCCTTTAGCTCACAGCCCATATCACTCAGATCTTTGCTTACATTGTCACATCACCTTCTCAGACTCCAGTGCTCCTGCTCCCTCCTATAAGGACTCTTGTAATAACATTGGGCTCACCAAGGTAATCTAGACTAACCTTCCCACCTCAAGATTCTCAACTTAATTCAATCTGCAAAAATCCCTTCTGCCCTGAAAAGCAACGTATTCACAGGTTCCATTGATTAGGACATGGGCATCTTTGGGGGCTGCTACTCTACCATGGACATCATAGATAAATTAATTTACCCTTTCTGATCAGTTTTCTGGCCGGCCTTCCTACAGATCTGAAGGAATTTGAAGGTGCCATTCCACAGCAAGACTCCCTGTGACAATGAAGCCTGCTGGTGTTATGGAATGTGCTCTGCCCAAGGGAAACTTCCAATGAGCACCAAATTGATGTTTTCTCCTTTTCCACCAAAGTCTTGCATATGTGCCTTATGCACAGAATCAAAAGTTCAGTGTAATAGTGTTTGTAGGCAATGGGGCTCTAGAATGAAGCTGTTCAAATGCTGAATCTGCCCCTTACTAAGAGTGTAATGTATAAGTTTCTTACTTTTATGGTGCCTCAACTTATGTATCTGAAAAAGAGATAACTTCCAGAACTGCTGTGAGATTAGAAGGATACATTATGCAAACCACTTAGCACATACCTAGCCTAAGTTGTTGCCCAATTAGCGGTAGTCATGGTAGGGGTTGCCACAGAGAACAAAGACCAGAAGTGAAGAGTGGCCTCAAATAGAGAGAAAGCTGTGGGTAGGCCATTCCCTAGGTAGTGAATGAGTCTGGCCACCATCATCATGCAAGGGAAGTGGAAGGCTGCACTCAGCTGAGCTCGTAGCATCTGTAGATGCAAAGTCTAAGAACTTAGTATTAAGAATAAGTATTCCCCATAATGGGAAGGCAGACCCCACCATGTAATGGTATGAGTTGTGACCATCTCATTATCATAGAAGAAGAGGGTTAGGGTCCAGAGGACGGGTCCAGATCAGCTCAGTCCACAGGCATTTCCCTCAGTCATGCTGAGTAGGGATGACACCTTGTCCTTTGTAACATACACAGCTGCAAATTAAGCACTAGCTTGCTAACTTACTCCCGACTAATGGCTAATACCATCTATTGCATAGTGCAGCTTCAGCTGTATTCTCAATAATCTATTGAGAATAACGTAGTGATACGAGAGAACCAACTAATGTGCCTTCGGCTAGTCCAAAGCAGTTTGGTGTCTGCGTGAAAATGTTGGTTATTTTGGTGTCCCATTGGAGAGCACAGGGACACACAACAGATTTTCTGGAATCAAAGCTTTCTTCCTGAAATATATGGCTACTACCATCTATTACATAGTGCAGCTTCAGCTATATTCTCAATAGTTCATTGTCATCCTAAGTCCTGATTATAAAATGTTACTCAGATGTTAATACACATACACCCCCACATGTGTAAATATATATTTATAAATTAAGTACTAGTGGACGAGACTGTGGCCAAACTAACTGGCCACACTTGCAGAGCTTTTACGTGGTGGAACCTGTCTCTGAGCTCTAGATTCTGGCATCTAAAGGGAGAAATCCCAAGTGATAATAACATGATAACATTTTATTACTAAAATGAAAAAAAATGAGTTGCAGAACTATGTATAGATTATGACTTGATTTTTGTAGGTTAAAAGGAATGTATATGTATTTATATGTATAATGTATATGTATATGTAGTTTTAAAACTTCTGTGGAAGCTGACAAAAGTTACGATGGCTTTTCCTTAGAAATGTATATGTATGTATGCACGCACACAGAATTTCTCACAGAACTTAGAAGTTCAGGGTAGGGATCGCTGATAAATATGTATCACATGTGTCTCTGGGGGGATAGCCACCAAATTGTTAATCCTGTTCTTTAAGGGATAGGATTGTAAGCTATTGTTCCTTTAACTTTTCCTGTAAGTGAAGAATAACTGAAAATAAGGAGATGTTGGGGAGGGACATAAAGAACATTTTTTTTCTTGCTCTTTTTATTTTTTTTAATTTTTTATTAATCATAACTGTATACATTGATGCATTTATGGGGTACAGTATACTGGTTTGATATACAGTATGGAATGCTTACATCGAACTGATTAACACACCCATCGCCTCGCTTACTTATTTGTTATAGTAAGACAATTACACTCTTAATAGTTTTAAAATATACCATTGCATCAGGCACATCAGGTAAAGTCCCCCCAAATACCCTTCCTCCTCCTGCCTCTCCCCTTCCCATCCTTCGCTCTCCTCTTCCCTTGTACTTTCTGGATTATAGTTATGTTTTACCATTGTATGAATGTGTAGGTGATTATATATTGGTTTCATAGTAGTATTGAGTGCATTGGATACTTTTTTCCCCTTCTTGAGATACTTTACTAAGAAGATTATGTGGTCCTCATTATGAATGAGAGATGTGCATGAGACTTTCGGTGGCGTTCTTTACATGAGAAGCAAGGGACCTTTCTGGCTGCAGGGTGGACAGTAAATGAGGTTAATGCCGCATTGCAGAGGAAGGAGCAGAAGTGTACTGCAGCAGAGACCTGTATGCTAAGCAAATTATCCTCGGGTTATTGTTGGAAATGACCTCTTAATCTTCATTTCAACTTAATCTGGCACTAATTGAGATGGCTGCTTCCAGAGTGCCTGGTGCTAAACCAGGGAGTCTCCTTATGTTTCCTCTCCACGACCTGCTGCTCACGGTGGCCGCCCCTGCCAGCTGATGTGCAGAAGCATCATCTCACACAGTCACGCTGGGTCTGGAAGACGCCTCCTCTTCCCATTCCTGCTCCCTCCTCCACATACACACCCCACTCCTCTGCAGTGCAGGGGTCCTTAAGCCGGGCAATCAAATCTTATTCTGAGCATGAACAAAGATTCAGCAAGAAAAAAAATTTTTAATCATGCATGTTTTTTTAAAAGGAATCTGTAATATTGCATCCTGATTTATTCTTCGTGTAGTCTGGATGTGTGCACATGGTTGGGTTTGACAGTAGCTGGAGACCCCAGCGGCTCTCCTTGCCAAGGAGAACTGTGAGCCCTTCCATGGCGTCCTATCTCAGAATGTTGCTCCCCCCACCACCATGTGTGTAGCAACTGCAGGAGCAGCAAATATTTATGACGCTCCCTAAATCCACACCAGTCTGCTGGGTAAGAAAAGGCAAGGTTTCTTTCCATTCCCCTGTTCAACCTGAAAATAGAATTTGCATGCTGCTGTTTGTTCTCTCCCTCAGATGTGGTGTAAGTTCCATTTGTGTGCAGTGTGGTGTATCCTGGTCCATGCCCAGGATATCTGTATTATGTATCTCCTTCCTGAAGGTGGGGACAACAGAACATTGCACACCTCCTTGTATACTGCTCTGCGTGGTTAGGAGATTCCTGCCTATTGGTGAGAATCCTGATGGTTCCTGTTTACTTGGTTCCTTCACTGGCCTGGTCCCCCAGCAGGAGGCAGGCTCTGTGATTATCAGACGCTGTCATGGGGGGGGGGGGGGGTGACATACTGTAGTGTTCCTGTTACCACAACTTGGGCTTAAATCCTGACACAGCCACTTACTATGGTTTTGTAAAGTTTCTAACTTTCTCTTTTGCTTGCCCAAAAGATGGAGGTATTAATATCAACTTTGCAAAACAATTAGGAGGATTAAATGGGGGATCACATGCAAAGCACTTGCCACCAGCAGTGAAATACTCCATAAACAGCAGCTAATGACACTGTTAAAACGCTGTTAGCACTTCCATTAAAAACAAAAAAAACAAAAAGACAAACTTTCTCTTGACCCCGCTTTCCCTGTCACCGATTGTCCTGTTTTTCTGCGCCCCTTTCAAGCAAAGGGGCCTGTGCTCATTACCTCTGACTTCCCTCCTCCCATTCACTCCTAAACCCCCTCTGATGGGGCTTTGGTTCCATTTACTTCTCCAATGATACTTTTCCTATCAATGTCACCACTGGCCACTGCACTGCTGAAAGGAATGGCATTTGCCAGTACCAGGGACCCCTCAGCAGCATGAGGTGGGGGATCCCTCCTTCCTCCTTGATGTGATTTTCCCCTCGTTTCATGACACTGCACTTCCTGGGCTCCTCCTATCTTGATGGCTGCTACTTTGTCTTTGTGGCTTGGGTCGCTGATCTTTACATGTTTCAGGAATCCAGGACTCAGTATTGGTCCTCTTTTCATTTATTCCACCGATGAGCCCAGCTGGTCTCATGGCTTTGTAGACTATTTTTGTGCCAGTAATTCTCAAATAGGCATTACCAGCCTTAAATTCAATCCCAAATTCCAGACTCACATCCAAACAATTGCTTGACTTGACTGTCTGATAGGCATCTTGAGCACAGTGCATTAGTCGAAGTTCTCCAGAGAAACAGAACCAATAGGACGTGTGGGTATGTGCACGTATATGTGTGTGTGTGTGTGTGTGTGTGTGTGTGAGAGAGAGAGAAAGAGATTGATTTATCATAAGGAATTGGCTCCCATGATTATTGAGGTGTGCAAGTCCCAATGTCTGCAGGTGAGTCACCAAGCTGGAAACCCAGGATGGCGGAGTTCCAGTCTAAGGACCAGCAGGCTTAAGACCCAGGACAAGCCTGTGTTTCAAGTTCAAGTCCAAAAACAAGAAAAAGGCCTGTTGCACAGTTTGAAGGCAGTCAGGCCAGAGGAATTCTCTCTCACTCAGGAGAGAGCCCACCCACATTAGGGCGGTGATCTGCTTTACTCAGTCTACTGACTGAAATGTCAATCTCATTCAGAAACCTCTCAACAGACACGCTCAATGTTTGGTGAAATATATGGGCATCCTGTGGCCCAATCAAGTTGACACATAAAATGAACCATCACACACAGAGAATCTAAAAACTGGACTCCTGATCTTTTGGACAAAAGTCACTCTTATCTGTATCCTTCCCCGTCATTGGTTGGCAACTACATCCTTCCAGTTTCAGCTCAAGCCAAAACCCTTGGAGTCATCCTCAATCCCTCTCTTCCTGTCATATCTCACATGAAACCTGTCAGAAAACTCTGTTGACCTTCAAGTCACATCCAGACTTCAGCCATAGCCTGCCACTTCCATTGCTAATACAGATTATTTAATTGCTACTACCCTACTTTGAGCCATAGTCGTTGCTCAAGGAGCTTTATTAGGGGCACTGTAAAATTTAAAATTGCTCCATCAATATTCCCAATCTCTTTTATTCTAATTTTATCCATAGGACTTACCATTTTTTTCATATACCATACAATTTTCTTAGTCTGATTGTTGTTTTTCTATTTGTCTCAGGTAGAATGCCTAAAACCATGTGTGATATGTAGTATCCATGTGATAAATATGTGTTGGATGAATTACCACTGCAGGGATAAAGAAAACAAAAGCTTAAAGGAATTAAGTAATTTGCCAGGGTTACATTATAAGTACTAAAGCTCTTCTAAAACAGTATGTAGCAAACTTACAGGCAGGAAGTGCTGATATCAGATGTTTCCACATTATACTGTTAAGCATCTACTTTTCATTTTTTGTTAAAAGTAGACCTTGTCTGTATAGCAGTGTCTATAAACCAGAGCTAATTTACATGATTACATTTGACAATAGGCTAAGGTTTATTCTGTTATTCTTTTTTTTCTTTCCTTTTTTTTTTTTCTTTTTTTTTTGAGACAGTCTTACTTTGTTGCCCTCGGTAGAGTGCCATGGCGTCACAATTCACAGCACCCTCCAGCTCTTGGGCTTAGATGATTCTCTACCAAGTAGCTGGGACCACAGGCACCTGCCACAACACCAGGCTATTTTTGTTGCAGTTTGGCCGGGGCCAGGTTTGAACACGCCACCCTCAGTATATGGGGCCGGCGCACTACTCACTGAGTCACAGGTGCCGCCCTACTCTGTTATTCTTATCTCTATGCTTTTCAGTCATCTGATAAAATGCACTTGTTTTGAAATATTTCCACTTTTTAGAAACTAGCAGATTAATTTTATGTTCCTCTTGCTTTTCTTTAAAGGTCTTAAGCCAAGCCAGGCATCACGTTAGAGTTTTCCTTTTTGGTTAATCCTTTTATCTTTTTATGATATTTATAATAGTATTAAGTCATCTCACCAGAGCAAAGTGAGGTTTTTATTACATACATCTTTGTGTTACAGTCCACACACATGGCATGATCACATATGCAGGCTCTGTGATGGGTGGAGAAATGGGGAGGCATCCAGAAACTCCTAGTCTACTTGGGCAAATGCATATGTATTAGTTGGGATATTGACTCAGCTGATTTAACAGAGACTAAATAAGAGTGGCTTACACAAGACAGAAGCATTTTCTCTCCCTCTCTCTTATCCCAACTGATAAACGATTAAGGGAGAGGAATTTGTGCTCCCAAGGTCATTGGGGCCCAACTCCTTCCATGTTTTTGCTCCACCATCCCCTACTGTGTTGTTCTCATCCGATGGTGGAATTTGGCTTATACTCCCACATACACCTTCCAGGGCCTGGGATAAGGGGAAGAGGAAAAGTGAGCAAGTGGCTTCCTTTGAAAGATAAGACCCAGACGTCATACATCTCACTTCTACTCACATCTGATTAAACAGAACTCAAGTCACATGGTCACTCTTGAGCCAAGTGGAGGGGCTTAGTGTGGGGGGCGGCCACATGCACAGCTCAAGGGAGTCTATTACTAAAAGGAAGAGGGAAGATTGACTATTAGGGAACACATAAGTCCCTGCTTGGCCATATCTGTAAATATCTCTGTCACTTCCAACTAAGTAATAAGGTTTCAAGGAAAAGGGCTGCATTTTACACTCCCAGTACCTTGAACATTTTAAGTTGTCAATAAATATTTTTGGATTGGGGGGTTTGGTTAATGCACTTTCATCCAAGAGATTTCATAGAGAGTTATTATTATAATGCCCAACACAAACACTGTTCAATCTTAGGGTAAATATTGAAGGAAAATAAATGTCACAAGGCAGCGCAGTCATAGATAGGTGTTCCCTACACCTACCTAGCTCTCTATTCTAAGCTGGAGAGGCCGCTGGGAGTAAAACAGATGCAAAAGATACACTCTGACTAAAGGGATTCATGTTCCAGCTCATCAGCTGCCTCATTAATGCAGCCAGAGATTAAGCCACTGCTCCAGCAAATTTGCTGACCTAATTTTGAGAACTAAAAGGCAGAGCTAAGTGTGGTTTCGTGGTACACCACATTCCTTTCTTAATAAATCATGCTCCATGTGAACCAGGATCTCAGACTTCCCCTCCCCCAGGTAGCAGTTAAGCTGGATTGTTCTCTCTAGTCCATGAGGAAATGGAAACGGATCCCACCGGAGGAAGCAAACAGAGCAGCAATAAAGCATCCCTCCCCTTTGAATGTGAACATCTGCTCAAACTTTTCACAGCTCCCAGGAGGAAGGGACAGAACAGGGGGCTTCCAACTAAACAGGGAAAACTTCATCCATTTACACTCTGCTAACTTGAAATTTATGATGCTTTAACCTGACCTGGCCCTGAGTTTATCTCTATGATGCCTTTGAAGAAAGGCCAAGCTGGGTAAATAAATATGATAAGAGTATAAAGGGTGATGTTTATTGTATTCATGAGAGCAAACCTTTGCAGGACTTAACTTTATGAACAATTTGAATTTCAGTGACTACTGCTCATGCCAACGGAGATACAGATTCAATAACCTAGGGTCACAGCTCAATTTGAAAGCTTCAAGTTTAACATAAAGTTGAGTTGCTCTATGAACTTGAAAGAAATGCTATGCTCTGTGGTTCTGGAATTTCACTAATGCATTCCGGCCTTTCTTGCTAATCTGAATTCCAGCCAGACACTGGAACCTCAGCTACCACTAATCCAGATGTCAGTCCTCATTTACTATAGGACGAATGGAGAGCCCTTCCCTCTCATGTTGTCATCTGTCCTTCCCAGAATGTTTAGCACTTTGGCCTTTGGCCAATCCTCTTCTTCTTCTTCCTTGTGTGGCAGGCTCTGAGTGGTGGCTGCACAGCTGGATCCCCCCACCCACCCCCCGCTCTTGTTTTCAGCTGCATCAGAGCCCACTGGCTTGGAGGCAAAGCTGCAGAGTGATGAGTTTTATAAAAATAAAGCCCGTTGCTAACCAGGCCAGCCAAGCAGCATGGGAGGAGTGGAAAATTCAGGCTCTGTGTTCTTGGCGAGACAAACTGTCAATATCAGAGGTGTTCTGCTGGGAGAAATGGGATGTGATATCTTCTAAGCAGGCCTAATCTGTGCATTATCAGTCTGGAGCCCTTGGAGAATCATGTCAGAACCAGGGACTGGAGCCATAACCTTATGTCAGCTGGTTCACTGGCCACCATCTTGACTCGACCAGCCCCTTAGGGTCTGGTGTGGCCTTGGGAACCTCAGGGTCAGAGTCCAGGCATGGCTGCCCTTAACTGAACTACCAAGCCAGTAAGTACTAGGTCAGGGATCAGGCCAGTCTCTCTCCCAGCCCCCACCTACCACAGGCCCTACTGATGATACTCATGTTTTTATCCAACAGTCTGAGCAACACATATCACTACTCACATCCGGCACTGGGGTGGCTGTTCATTCTGAAGTTTTGGACACAATGGAAGTTACTGTAGTGCCTAGAAATTCAGTCTGGTCATTAAATTAGTAATTGGTAACTGGTAGATTGGTCATTTTACCTGGTCTTCCTTGGGAATGTGTGTCTAGCTGCAGGACTCCCTATTCCTTGCCCTTCAGCACTCTTTCTTGTATGGCTGAGCTGAAATAAGAGTAGGAAGGAAAACATTGCTCTCCCAGCCCCAAGAACAGGCAGGTCCCTGCAGTTACCCTCAAGACCCACCTTGAATTCAGACAACAGCTCCTTCCAGAAAAAATGTGATCTATTTTTTTTTAATTTTACTGCTTACAGTTGCCCCATCTATGTATAAATAAAATAAAGGCAAGCCCCTGTCTCCTTCTTCCTTCTCCTCCGCCTCCTCCTTTCACTTTCCTCCCTCCTTTCTTTCCTTCCCCTTCTCCCTCCCTCAGTTTCTTCGTCTTTGAAGACACTGACAACCCTTCTGGCATGTGGCCTGGGCTTAGAGAGAGAATCTTTGTAAAAATTTCTTTTAGTTATTGGCCGGGAAGCACTGAATAAATCAGCAGGACACTTTGTTGTAAAACTTTCCCATTATCAACATTCACTACCGTTTCATTTTATGAATGCTTCTCTGTCTTCCAAAAAGCATTTCAGACCAAGCAATGCTGTTCTTGAAGATGTGGGAGGTTTCTGCTGGTATGCTTGGCTGGTTGAGTTGTAGATGGTTGCCTTGAATATTACAATGCCAGGTTCCTGTAAATAAATGAGTTAAAAATGTTAATTTATGAAGTAGCTTGGAGATAGAAGGGGAGAATTAGTTTCCTTATTACCCAGTTGAGCCTTTGGATTTGTACTTTCTAGGGAGTTTTGAGATCTACATGTGGCTCAACTCTTCCATTTAAGCAGAGAATGAGATCTTTTCTATGACTGGATGTGTATATAGATATAATTTAAATTATCAAAGAAGAGACTTTTGCACATTCTTTGTGCCAGCACTATGCTGGACGCTGGAGATGCACAGATACATACAACCCAGGCCTGCTCTTGAGGTGTTTATAATCCTGTGAGAGGACTCTCACCTGTAAACAGCCACTGTCTTGCACTATAATAGAGATGTGAGAGATACCTGAGGTTTGTCCCTAGAGTCAAAGACACTAGGGGAGGAGGGATGTGGTACACATGGCAGGTAAGAGCACCTGGTCTTTGATGACAGACCTATGGGGTTAAATTCTGGATCTGACATCATAAGTAAGTAAGCAAGTCACAGAATGAAATAAGGCATAACCTTCATTGCTATTGGGATTCAGAGAACTTACTAGAATGTCATCTGAAGTGCTCAAGACAGTATCTGACACACAGAACATGCTTACACAGTGGCAACGCGTCACTGGAAAGCAAGCAGTTGTTCAGGCTTTGTTTGGTGGGAACCCAGAAGTGTGAGCAGGAGCGGGGGGCTGAGACAGCACCAGGAGTCAGCATGTGGAGGGGAGAGCTCAGGGCCTGCTCTAGGATGCCTGGAGTGATCGGGGCACGCTGGGCCCAGACCAGGAAGCCATTTGTACAGTCAGATAGAAGGGCCAGACTTGACTTTGAGGACAGTGGGGTATTACTGATGTTTGTAAGCAAGGAAGTGGCATAGAGGGATGTGAGTTTTAGAAAATAGCTTCTCTGATAGTTGTGTGGGGAAACTAGAAAATGACTGCACTAGTGCAAGGAAGAAATTATGTTCTCTTTCACTCCACTGTATTGTGTCCCAGGCACTTTGCTAGGTATAGAGATAGAGAAAAGAGAAACACCATGACTTTTTTTCTGAGATAAAATTAGTAAAAACTGGTGACCCCCTAGAGATGGGGTGATGGAAAAGGACAAGTGAAAAATCATTTCATGGAAAGATGACATCTTTTGGAGCGTTGGGATCCAACATACCTCATCAGACATGGGAAGGAAAGGACAGCCAATTTTCTTCTTGCCTTGCTCTTTGCCTTCCCTCTTATTCCTTGGAAAAAGAAATTGCGGGAGCTAGTGATGACAAGCCCTCTCTGAATAGTTGCTCCAGGAGCCCCCTGAGGTCAGGACATACTCCGGATTAACTTCCAGAGAGATCATGAAAATTGAGTGAACTGGGGGAAAGGAACAAATCGCTTCACCCCAAATTCTTACAGTTTCCCACGGCACCTCGAATACTCAACTAAAAGAGCAAAGCATTTGACTTGGGAAAGTTGTTTTCCTGTTGAAATGGAAACGTTATGATATTGAATAATGGAAAATGTGGGGTTATTTGATGAGAGGCTGAGGACAGGATCTAGAGGTCATCATAGGTAAACAGTAGGAGTGGGTGGGGACGTGTAAATATTGACGCGGAACTGAGGAGGAAACGAGGAGAGGGGAAAGGCTACCATCAGGAAATGGTTTTGCTTATCAGAAAGATGTTCATGAAGAATAATACAGTCTTAAAGAGAGACAGAGGGCGGCACCTGTGGCTCAAAGGAGTAAGGCACTGGCCCCATATGCCGGAGGTGGCGGGTTCAAACCCAGCCCCAGCCAAAAACTGCAACAACAACAAAAAAAAAAAAATTAAAAAAAAGGAGAAGACAGAGACATAGAAGACTAAGGAGGGAGCTACTGTTGTCTGTGACTGTGTTAATCCTTCCAGAATTATCAGCAACACCCTTACTGGAATGATGGCCATAGATACCAGGGCATAATTCATTGCTAGGAGTGAGGGTCAGTCAATACCTTGCATGTTTCATAGTAGAGATTGTAAGAGAATAAATTTAAAAATCATAAAACAAGATAGTGCATGCACATTGAGCTATGTTTTTACCAGGAAAAGCTCATCCAGCCAGATCATCCTGTCAGATACACATGAGACTATGAAGAACTACTGGCAGACCCGGGTGCAGGTGAAGTTGCATCCCTCTTGTTTTTAGTTAATGCCTCAGATACCCCATATACCCCATTAGCAGCAAGCCAGGTTCTCTGCCTTGTTCTTTTCCCTTGTCTTTTATTTATTTGTTTGTTTCTTTGCTTAGACTGAGTTTCACTCTGTTGTCCTTGGCTAGAGTGCTGTGGAGTCAGCCTAGCTCATAGCAACCTTAAACTCTTGGGCTCAAGCAACCTTCCTGCTTCAGCCTTCTGAGTAGCTGGAACTACAGGCTTCCACTACAGTACCTGCCTTATTTTTCCATTTTTAGTAGAGATGGGGACTCCCTGCTACACAGGTTGGTCTTGAACTCCTGAGTTCACCTCAGCCTCCTAGAGTGCTAGGATTCCTCCTCTTAATTGTTCAGAAATCTCTAGGGTTTGGTCAGTTCATAGATGGCCCTTGACTTCCACCTGCCTAGTGGAGATTGCTGATGTCTCATTGGTCCATCCTACACTTATTTCTCACCACCACACAGTGGTGCTGTTGAACACAGGCTGGGTACAGTCCAATAGTCATTGCTCGTCCATTGCTTCAGGGAATCCTAGCTGGTCCTGCCAAACACTCAGGCCAAGGGAATGTTCCGGCCAAGGAGTTTCACCTATCTGGCAACTTCTCAGGACTCGGGGAAGCCCCATTAACTTCTCAGGACTCAGGGCAGCCCCAGTTGTGCTGAGTCAAGACCTCTTGATCTGCTACCTCATGGAATCTTTTTCCCAAGGTCTGTCACCCAAACAGTGAACCAGCTTTTCTATTAAATCCTCAAAATAAAGGATCTTGAAATACTTATCTTTATAGGCAGTGGAGCCACTAGCTGTACCTTTACATTCATCAGTGACACCGCTTCTGCCATTTGTCTCAGAGGGACAAATTTAACCTCTGGTATGTCCCCATCAATGACACTTCAGTACGCGTGGCGTGTTTAGGATCGTTTCGCCGCTGCTTCTCCCCACATCAGTCATGGTTCCGGAACCTGAAATTGTGCAGGCTGAGCTCACAGTGGCATTTAACCTGTGGGGAATTGCTTGTTGTCACCACTCTGTCTTTTCACTGGTACTAGAACGTTCTGGTTTACCATGTGTCCCCACTTTCTCAATACACGCACATTCACACAGACATAGAAGCTGAAGGTAAATGGTTAGCCACAAAGAATTTACTTTTTCCTAGTTTGTTGTTTATGAAGGGGCGTGGATCTTTAGTTGCAAAGGATTTCGGCCAAGAACAGCAGCTAGACCACAGGACTAGTGTTACAATGTATTTCCCTGGCTTTTTCTAAATCTGTTCCTCCATTTCTCCTGGTAAGCCACAGGCTGTGAGATGCAGGCTGGGGAGAGGCTGCTGGAATGGAAAACAGTGAAAGAAGGAGAAGGGATTTTGAGAGACAGGAGAAGGTGAATGTGGAGGAAAGAGGCAGAGAGGTGTCATAGCATGAAAGCACGAATCCTGATGGCTGTTGGGTCCATCTTTAGCCAAGGACAGCTGTGATGGGCATGGTTGACAGAGTACAGCTGAAGGGGCCAAACTGAGCTCTGTTTACAATGATTAAGGTGACTATATAATTTCAAGTTGCTGCTCTCCCACTACCGTCAAGACCTTGAACTTGTAGTTCAACCCTCCTGAGTTTCAATTTCCTCAGCTGCTATGGTCTGAATGTTTGCATCCCCCAAAGTTTGTATGTTGAAATCTTAACCATTAAGTGATGGTATCAGGAGATGATTATGTCATAAATAGGATTAGTGTCCTTCTAAAAGAGGCCCCAGAGAGAACCTTGCCACTTCCACCACGTGACAACACAGCGAGAAGCTGCCATGTATGGACCAGGAAACAGACCCTCACTTCAGATGCTGTATCTGCCAGCAACTTAATCCTGGACTTCCCAATCTCCAGAACTGTGGGAAATAAATCTCTGCTATTTTAGGCCACCCAGTTTATGGCGTTTTGTTATAGCAGCACAAATGGACTAAGACATCACCCAACTCCAAGAGCTATTGTAAGCTATTGTAAATGAGAGAGTAAGCGTTCTGCACGTGAAGCTTCCAACAGTTTCTGACATATAGAAAAAGCTCCAGAGATGATGGCTATAATTTTTATTCCAGATGCTGCACTGGTTGTTGAAAATGCAAAGGTGACCTGGGGAGAGGGATATATGTTGGAGGTGAAAGCAGACAATAGGTCCTGCCTAAACCCCTCCCAGAGCTGTTAGGAAGATCTCAAGAAGACGTGAAGTGAAAGTGCTTCACGTGTTGTGACACACTGCACAAAGGAAAGACCTGATAGCTATTACCAGTTGTTGGGACATTGTCTAGACATTATCTAGATCTTCCCTTCTCCTTTCTGTTAGAATGTTGTCAGCTGCAAATAACAGATAACCCAAAATATGTTGAAGAATACATGCATACATTATCTCACAGAACAAGGAGGCCAGAGGCGGAGCATTTCCAGGGCTGGTTAATCCCTTGGTTTAATGATGTCATCAAGAGTCCATATTTCCACCCTGTTTTTCTCAGATGTTTGTTGACTTGCCTCAGAGAGACACACTGGCTGCAGCAGTTCTAGGCATTGCATCCTCACTGCACCACACACCAGAGGCAGAAAGAGACTATCTCTTCCTTGTATCTTTTTTAACATCCAAGAAGCCCTTCTCAAATCCCTAATCCTGGCCTTGCGGACTTACTTTTAAGTCTCATTTGCTAAAATTAGTTCCCAAGTCCCTTCCTAAACCTGTCACTGGTAAAATAAAGTCCCTATAACTGCCTTATACTAATCAAGACCCACCCTCTTGGGCCTGGGGAACCTTTCATCTTCCCAAAAGCCATAATATTGCAGAGGTGTAGATCACTTGAAAAAAAAAAATCAAGTTTCTGTTAACAAAAAAGTAAAAAGAAGTGATTGGGGGTAACCACCATCACTGTCTTATACAGTACACTATCTCTCTATTCCCCGTCAGTCACTACATTCCACTAATTCTATCTCCAAAATGGCTCTTAAATTCACCCTGGCCTTTGTTTGGGTTCTCCACATCTCCTGCCTGCGTCCATTCAATTTTCCCTTTGGCTACCAGTCAGCTGTTTGATCTATACAGATATGACTTAAGACTCTTAAAACTCAATTCAGTTGCAACCACCTGCCTCTTTGAAGGTTCTCTAGATGTTTTCTGTATGTCTCGTATAGCCCTGATGAAGGATAGGCATGCTTCTGAATTATTTGTGTGTTTCCTGTGCCTCCCACTATCTTCTCTCTCCAGTAGGGTAGTATTGACCAGCGTGGCTATGGAGAACCTGAAAGGTAGCTATCCCAAATTGAGATGGGTTGGAAAAATAAAGTATACTTTGAATCTGAAAGATTTTAAAAAATGATTATGAAATATTCATGATTTTTAAAATGGTTACAAGTTGAAATGATAATGCTTTGGGTATATTTCAGTAAATATAAAAACATAAAATTATTTCACCTGTTTCTTTTTAATTTTTAATGTGGTGACTAGAATATTTCAAATTACACACATCACCACATTTTTTGGCCCAAATTATGTCTCTGTGAGCTACATTGCTAGTTCCTGCAGAGAGGAGGCTATTCCTTATTTATCACATTCTCTTTCCTTCTCCACCTCGGTGTCCATAAGAGCCAGAATCTAGTTGAAACATTTTCCTTGGTTAAAAGAAAGTATAAGAAAACTCAGTTTGGGAATGAAAGAGCACAGGTAATTTCACATTATTTGATTTCTACTTCCGGAGTTCTGACACAGGGGTTGTCTTTTCTGTGTTCTAACTTGTTTAAGGTTCTTTTAAAATTTGCCAGGGTGGAAGATCACTCTTTGTCGTGGTTACTTCAGGGCACTAAGTTGTTATGGACAAATCCAGATTGAAAAAAAGAGACAAACTAGAATTTAAAATGTTCGATCAGGTTTGCTTTTCTCTATTAGGTCTTCTTCTGCCTGCTTAGACATTCTTCAACAAATTATGTTTTACATGTTAGAGGTAGTGATGTCTCCATGGCTACAACCTCTAAAATATTTTAGTTATTTTTACAGTCGTTAATAGGAATAAAGAAGCAGATTTAAATTATGCTCTTTCTATTCAACTCTCATGAATTATAGCCAGCTGTGGCACTTTTTAATGGATGAAAGAATTATACATTTTTTTTAACTATTTATTGTATTCTTAGCAGGAATTATTTAGAAGACAAAGAAAATAAACACATTCTAGAAAACATTTAGTAGAAAAACTGTGTAGGATGGCTCAATGAAATAAGAAATTTTTCTTACACTTAATGAGAGAAATTAAGGAATTACGTTTTATATTTACAGTAGCCAAAAAATGCCATTTTGAGAGGGAAAATCATCTCTTTTCCAGAAATATCTTGTGAACTTAAACTTCTAATGTGGAAATAAGCAAGATTCATGGTTATAAATCATGTGCTGAATAATTCAACAGGATTACTTGGTTACTATGTGGTTCAACGGCCCAGGCAGCCTTTGAAAGCTGAATTGTGTCTGATCCTCCCACCTCTGGGGTGTGCTGTCTCCCAATGAACAGCAACGATCATGGCATCTGTGATATTTTCAGTGGGACTGCTTTCCTGAGTGCTTTTTGCCAGTTCTTGTGAAGGGCATTGTTTCCTTAGGCTTTGATCTTTTCTCAGTCATTAAGAAAAGTTCTGCCCCAGTGACATGTGGATGTGGGAAGTAAGGGTAGAATTCTAGGTCCTCCCCTTCACAGAGCTGTTATCCCTAGACAGCTGGGCAGTAAGTTTCTCTCTCTCTTTTCTTTTCTTTCTTTCTTTCTTTCTTTCTTTCTTTCTTTCTTTCTTTCTTTCTTTCTTTCTTTCTTTCTTTCTCTCTTTCTCTCTCTCTCTTTCTCTTTCTCTCTCTCTCCTTCCCTCCTTCCCTCCCTCCCTCCTTCCCTCCTTCCCTCCCTTCCCCTCCCCCTCCCTCCCTTCCCCTCCCCCCTCCCTCCCTTCCCCTCCCCTGCCCTCCCCTCCCCTCCCCTCTCCTCTCCTCCATCCCCTCTCTTTTCCTCTCTCTGCCCTCTTTTTCTGTCTCTTGCCTTACACCACTTTCTCTCGCTCTCTCCCTCCCTCCCTCCCTCCCTCTCTCCCTCCCTTCCTCCCTTCCTCTGTCCATGGAAAAGAAGCCATACTCTGTAAAATCCTGCCCTCTCCTTTCCTCTCCCCTCCTCCCCTCTCTTTCTCCTCTTTCCCTCCCTCCCTTCCTCTCTTCTGTCCATGTAACTTTGTAAAATAATTTAAAGAGGTTTATTCTGAGCCAAATTTGGGAACCATGACCCAGAGCCAGGCCCTAGAAACCTCCAGCAAGTGAACTTGTCAGGAGGTTGCAGTTCGGTTTTATACATTTCAAGGAGAGAGGAATTACAGGTAAAGTCATAAATCAATACATGAAAGGCATACATCCATTTGTCCCAAACAGGTGGGACAGACATCTCAAAGTGAGCGCTTTCAGGTTATGGGTAGGTTTAAAGTTTCTTTAGGTGACAATAGGCTGAAAGGGTTAGGCTCTGTCTACTAGACTGGGAGTCAGCAAAATAAGAATGTCCAGTCAAAATAAGGGTTAAGAGGAGATAAACTACATGACAAATGCCCAGACTCAAGTGGTTTGTTTTGTGTATTGAGGACTACCTGCAGTTATGTCTTTCATAGTCTTAGGCCTGTTAATGAATCACAAAGGACATCTTTAAGAAGGCAGGGCTACCTGATCAGGCATGTCTGATCTCCTGTCTCCTTTCTCATGGCTGGCAACTCAGTTTTAGGGGATCATCTTGGCCAAGAGGGGGTCTAGTCATTCAGCCACTGTCAGAGAGCTTTAAGATTTTATTTCCTTCCTTCCTTCCTTCCTTCCTTCCTCCTTTCCTTCTTTTCTTTCTGTCTCTCTCCTTCCTTCCTTTCTTGGTAAAATATGCATAACATATAATTTACCATTTTAACCATTCTTAGATATGTAATTTAGTGGCAATAAATACATTTCACAATGTTGTATAACCACCAACATCGTCCATTTCCAAAACTTTTTCATCATCGCAAACAGAAACTGTTGTGGGAGAGATAAGGAGAATTTCCCCTTCAGGTTCACTGAAAGATCAACTTCCAAAAAGGCAGATTAAAAAAGAGAAGGAGATTACAAACTCATTTACTGTATACACATGGAGAATCACAGAGTGATTACTCAATATCTCAACAAGGTCCAGAAGTTTATATACCCTCATCTTAGAGAGGAGGGGGAGAGAGGAAGATAGGTCATTCTGTTGAAGGGAAATAAATTGTTAGTAGGGAAGATGAATGGGTGGGGAGGAAACGGATTGACTTGTTAATGATTCTCTTTGGAAATTAAATTGACCTGAGAGACAGGTATTAGCTCTAAAAATGGACTGTGCCAGGTCTGGTTACATTCTTGACCTTTCCTGAAATAGACATTGGGATAATAGGGTGGTGAAGGAAAGACAATTGTTCTTCTTGTTGGGTCCATCTGGTTTTTATAAAGCTAGAGTAAAAACCCCTTCCAAAGCCTATTGATCTCAAAGGGCCTTTAATTCAAAATACTCTTTATACCAAGGAGTCATATTTTGTGGTGAAGTTCCCTGAGCTCAGTCACTATGTATCTGTGAAGTGCTAACTGCTCGTTCATCCCCTTTTACCCAGCTCCTGTGATTTCCATTCTACTTCCTAAGAATTTGCCCATTCTAGGTACCTCAGGTATGTGGAGTCATGCAGCATTTGTCCTTCTGTGTCTGGCTTCTTTTATGTGGCAGGATATTGTCAAAGTTCACCTGTGTCGTAGTATGTGTTCATTTCTTTTTAAGGCTGAATAATATTCCATTGTATTTCTGCACCGTATTTTGTTTATCCATACACCTACTGGTATTAATTTGGGTTGTTTTCATCTTTTGGCCATGTGTGCTTTTTAATAAAGCATGAAAACACCTGATGATGCTCCATTCATTTCTGCATTTGGATCTGTTTATGATGAATGAGAGGATTCCAGGTGTTGTGGCACCTAAAATCTTCAGGCAGTGTGCCCTTAAAAAACAGTGATGATGTCAAAACTGCAAGGGGTTTTGGTCTTGGTCCAGTTGCTCATCAATCAAAGATCCTGTAATTGGGACAATGAGGATTGCCAAGGAGGAAAGGAATTTTTCACATGACAAATGTCTTGCTGGGAGAAGGGGAGAAGCTGCCTCAAATCTGCCTCTTTTACTAGAGAGATCATGGACCATGATCATGGACCAGGTGGGGCCATGTCCCTTGGGGCAGGTCATGATGTGTAAGGCACTGGGGCAGGTCATGTACTTTGGGGTGGGTTGTAGGGAGTGGTGAGTTGACAGGAAGTCTGCCTCGAAGCCTTCTGGGAAACAACTCAAGAGGTCAGGTGGTTAGTTAAGGGAGAAGATTATATAGGGATCATTGACCTTTGTTCAGTGGTGGACTGGTTACTTGATTTCCTTGCTGAAAAGGTGAAGCCACGATGTAGAAGGCAGGTCGTCACCTGGGGACCTCTTTGCAGGTCATATCCCCCAAGGCCACAAGCAAACACCCCACCCCCTCCTGCCCAGAATAGGCAGTGGGTTGCTCTGCCTCCTTTCCTGGAAGCTGATGAGGGTGTGGGCTGCTCACCTCCCATCCCACACTCCTAGGCAGGAAGGACTGCGGAGGGTCTGACAGAAAGCCCCAGCCCAAGTGTCGTCTGGTTGTTACTGCAGGAAGAAAAGAGATTTTTACAAGGAGAGCAAAAGTGTCCCTGTCTCAAGAATTGAAGCTCCTTGGGGGACTGAGTATACCCTTTCTGTAGGAGAGCGACGCTTCTTTGTGGTCTGAGGCTGCTGACATTTTATTCTGTATGGTGGAGTTAGTGATGTTATAGCCAGAGACTTGAAAATATCCAAATCCTGCTCTCCCCATCCCCTCCTCTCTCCTTGGGGTTTCTCTGGGAGCTATAAATATGCAGACCTTGGGAAATCAAAGTGCCTTTATCACTTGTTGGACAACCAGAGTGGGCCTCTGTGATCATCAGGTTGGAGTAGAAGGTTTGGACTCAAGGCCTGGGTGAGGCCTCTTCACCCTTTTACTTAAATCCTGATGTTACCACCATCCACCTGCTAAGCCAGAAGGGACAGTGTCTGTGGGAGTAGAAGGGATGAAGGAGAAGGTGCCAGAGATGTGTGCTTATCTCTGGAGCCAGGGGAAAGCAAGACATAAAGGGAACGTGTTTGACTTTATCGATGTATAATCCTCGTATTGGAGCCTCACCCAGTGATGTCAGTGCCTCCTGGGGACTGACCTGAATAGAGGCAGAGGGAAGGACAAAGGTGTCCTCCCTCCCGCTGTGTGTGTTCAGGCACCGAGCTCAGGGTTTTATGTATGTTTCTTCATAACAGCCATATGCACCATCACTCTTTATTATTTCCACGTTCCAGGTGAGAACGTGGAGACTCCAAGACCACACAGACCTGACCTGTTGTACGCACTTAGTGGAAGGTCAGGGTTCTCATCCATGGCCTGTG
Organism: Loris lydekkerianus; assembly: GCA_963574355.1. Classification (NCBI taxonomy): domain Eukaryota; kingdom Metazoa; phylum Chordata; class Mammalia; order Primates; family Lorisidae; genus Loris; species Loris lydekkerianus. Next base: position 27,101 of record CAUYPK010107581.1, on the reverse strand, counting down.
ATCCAGCAGTTACTGATACTGGTCCTTTGCTCAGACTTGGTTCCAGAGAGAGCTCCGTATGGCCCCCAGATAGTCACCTCCATCAGGCCTCTCTCTAATCCTGTTCAGAGGGTAGAATGGCAATTGTGTGGCAGACTAGTTCCAGTAATCATTTCTGCTTCTTTGCAGAAGCTCTTCTGACCACAGAGGCCATCTGTCTTGCAGAGAAGTTTATGAGGCTTAATTTAGAAACAATTGAAATGATTATAACATAATTGTGTTAGAAGAAAAAGAAGAATGGACTTATTTCAGGGTAATATGATGTATTTTAAGAGTTTCTTTCTAATCAACAGTTGATGTCTGGTTGGAAATAAGCAGTGACTTCAGAAAGTTTTACTGAAGGGACTTTTGAAAGCCCGCAGAGTTAAACCCATGTAACTGACAAGATACTGCTGCACAATTACATTGACTCAATTACATTACACGTGGAAAACTCATGCACATGCACATGTGTGCACACACACCCATGCACCTGCTCCAGGCAGAGAGAAGCAAAAGAGACTATACCCATGTTACACAACGATAATCCTGTAGTACCAACACATCTCACACGCTCCCCGGCCTGGAGAACATCTCACCCAGTCTGTTCCCCAGGTCGGCTTCTCTTCATCCGCATGGTCTTATGGCTGTCTCAGCACAGAGCCTACATAATGTACTGGCGGAGAGCAAGAGTTCTGGAGTTATGCCCCTGCATTTTAACCCTGACTCTACCACTTATTATCTGTGCGATGCTGGAGCATTCACTTAACCTCTCTCTGTGCTTCAGTTTCTTCATCTGTAACATGACAGTGGTAGGGCCACCTTCAGAAACTTGTTATGCAGATTCTGAGTTTTTTTGTAGCACTGGTTGTGTGAGTGCTTTACAGGAATGTGGCTGGTCACATAGAATCGCAGCAGCCAGCCAGAGCTCACTGTGGGCGGAGCCAGAGGCCAATGGGGAGAGTTGTTGGTTTTTTAAAGAACCTGGGCCTCATACAAAGGACCACACAGTGGTCACTTTTGTCACTCTCTCTACTAAGTTTACATGTCGACTCCTAGAGTTACACCGACAAGATTGTGAATAAACTGGCAGTCAAGCTGCTCCAACTTAGACCCCTAGACAACAGCACCTAGTATTAATCACAAAGTGATTTGGTTGTGAATATTTTAATTATGGTACATTGAATTTTTACACATTATAAAAGTATAAATTTGCTAACCAGATGTATAGCAGCAGGACCTACTCCCTACATTGTGATATCATTTTGTAAATAAGTCTTTCCCCCAAAAAAGAATTATTCTGAGTCCTATATATCAAGGTTTCTGATTAACTCTAGCCACTCCACAGTGCTTACAAAACCTGCTGTGCAGTATTCCTTGATTCCAGTAGATCTAATTTCCCATGGTCAAAGAAAACCCAACACGGTATGGAGGAGGCCATGAGATTTAAAGAAAATATTCTGTTGACTGATTTTCTTCACCTGAATCTCACTCACATTTCAAAGCCCATTTCCACATAATGGAAAGGACTGCTCGCCAGAGCATGATGACTGGGATCACAAGTCTGGGTTTATGTGTATTTTAAACAATGAGCAATGACATATAAAAGTGGCTTTCTGATCTCAGGAAAAGCACTTGAGTTATTCTGAATCAATAGTGGGGCACGCGTCATAGCTTTCTGAGATTTTTCTCTTTCCCACAATTACTAATTTTTTTTTGTGGGTTCATAAAATTTTTACTGCTTCGGCAAGGACATTTTATTTTTTTTTTTTTAGGCAGAGTCTCACTCTGTGGCCCTGGGTAAAGTGCTGTGGCTTCAACATAGCTCACAGCAATCTCAGTCTCTTAGACTCAATCGATCTTCTTGCCTCGGCTTCCTGAGTAGCTGGGACTACAGGCATGTGCCATAATGCTCACCTAGTTTGTTTGTTTGTTTATTTATTTATTTATTTATTTATTTATTTATTTATTTATTTATTTATTTATTGAGTGTTGCTGTCCACTGGCCTAGTCAGAGAATGGAGGCAGACACTGCAGACAAAATGAATGATTTATTAAGGGATGGCTGGTGCTCGCTCAGGCACAGCAGCAAATGGCCGTTCTTATTCACATTCTTATATACCCAAAATCATCAGAGAGAAATAATCCAAGAACAAGGAAGACAAAAGGTAAAGATGCCTTATCAGAGTCGTGCACACCTTTCTAAACCAAGAATATCTTGTTTAGAGATAAACAACAATGGAGATGAACCACAAAGGGCTGGGTTGTCTGTTCTGTTTGCCTACTTCTCTATATGACTAACTGAAAGTTTTTGTGTAAATAGAGGTAGGGGATTAAGTGCAATGGTCCATTGCCCCAGGCACATGCTCTGTCTCCAGCTATGACTTGGTGAGAGCCCTCAAGGATATTCTTTCCTTAAAGGTATGACTGCCTGCATTTTCAGCAAAGCCGCTTATGTGAGCTGGGGGAGAATATCCCCCAAAACTCATATCTAACCCAAGTACTGGAAATGTACCTTCTCAGGAACTCGTAACTTCAAGGAGCACAAATGAGACTGATTCACCTACAAGGGTGCAGTGGACTGTGCTCCTTCAATTAAGATAGAATCTCACTTTGTCACCCTTGGTAGAGGGCCATGGCACAGCTCACAGCAACCACAACCTCTTGAGGTTAAGCAATTCTCTTGCCTCCCAAGTAGCTGGGACTACAGGTGCCCACCACAATGCCCAGGTATTTTTAGAGACCAAGGTCTCACTCTGGCTCAGGCTGGTCTTGAACTCATGAGCTCAGGGAATCCACCTGCCTCAGCCTCTCAGAGAGCTAGGATTACAGGTGTGAGCCATTGTGCCTGGCCCTTCAAAGACATTCTAAATGAAATTCCTGATGAAGGGGAAAATCCAAAAACTATGGCTTCAAAGCTGCTGCTTTGATTCTTACAAAGGTATTGGCAGGTTTTCTCACCATATAATTACTAAATTTTATTTTGGTCATTTAAGTCAGGACTTCTCCTCCCAACTGTGAGGCCCCCTGGTGAGCTGTGAATGGGCTGGTGTCAATCCCTAGGCCTCCCAAGCCACAGGAGTGGGGCTTCAGCACCCTCATCTCAGGGTACTGCAGAAAATAGTGTCTTTGTATTTCGAGGTATAAAAGGTATAAAAGTGCAGCTATAATTGCCTGCTGACTGCAGTTGCTTCCTGCCACCACTGTGGGGACACATGGTCAGTAGAAATTCTCACAGGTAGTTCCCCTACTGAGCTTAACCTTGACAATGAAGATAGGCAATAGATAAACTAAGAGTGGGATAGGATCCCTGCCCAGCCTGAAACTCAGATTCTGTGGTTTTAAAACTTTGGTAGGGAGAAGCTTTATAAACAAAAAATGGAAAGTCATTTAGAGATCTGCCAGCACTATTTGTTTTGCTAAAGATAGAGACTCTCAATTACTTTGGGACTATTTCTTTGACTATGAAAACCACCCAAGTGAGCTTTAAATTATGCAAGTGTGAAGCTATGGTTCGCTTTGGAAATAAAGATGTTTAAAATCTTCTAGTTTCAAGAAGCTAGAAATTTTTGTTTTGAGAAGAAGTGGGGACCGAGGATGTGCTGCTGGAAGGGTAGAGCCGGGATTCCAGGCTTGGTTCACCAGCAGACGCTGCTCTCCTCGGCACTGTTTCGCTGCCTGAAGTTCTGAGTGCTGTGCAGTGGGGTGGGGGCTAGACTGGATCCTTAGGGAGGACCCCGAGTGCCAAGGATGGTGGGAACTGAGGGAGGGAGAAAGAGGCCCCTGGAGGTGGGGTGGGGGCCCAGGGACTGATCCTGCCTTCGATCTGTCTTCGATTCCTTCTGAAGTCACATGGACATTTCCCCTTTTTTGTATGTCAGTATTTTTCCAGCTTCTCACAGGGGTTAACTACGGACACACGTTGAACACCTCTGTGATTTCCCATCTTACACGTTGGCCCTAAGGGATCCTTTGGCATTTACTGCTGTTACCCGATTGTCCGATGGCATCAGTGTGGGCCCCATTTGCAGTTCCCAGCCCAGAGGTTAGGAGGAGTTTTCACACAAAACTTGGTCATGAGATGCTATATCCAGAACTTTTCTGTGTGCTTTATCCTCAAGGCATTTTTATAATTTGATGCTGATAGAATCTGTCCTCCAAAATCTGGGAAGAGATTGTTTATTGTTGCCCTATTTTTTCCTACCATCTGTGGCTAATGAAAACAGCCTCAGAATTTATACTGTTGCTCATAGCTTAGTGTTACTCGAGGGGGTCTGAAGAATCAGAGCAAAGAAAGTTCAAAAAAAGATACTCGCCTGCCAATATCCCGTCCCTCCAACCATAAACCACCTTAATTAGAGGCAAAACTCACCCATTCTAATTGCTCCTTAACCCAGTCTTAGAGTGAAGAGAACTGCTACCTTCATTGTAGATGGTGTCATTTACAACGAGATGTGTTATTGCCTTAACTAGATTATACTCTTTGAATATAGATACCACAGCTTTTAGGTGAAAACATCATCCATCTGATCTTTTTCCAACAAGGTGCCTCCGCCGTTCCATCCCATATTTTTCAATTGACTATAATATCCAGCCACACACACAGTAAATTTTTAGAAAACTTACATGAAATGATTCAAAGGAAGGTGGGATATTCTTGAGTCTAGACATTATTCCAGGCTTCTCCCATGGACTATAGTGTACAGCTCAGTTTTAGTCTAGGAATAATGTTTATTCTAATTTCGCAATCCTATTGTTTGATTGGTGGTAAATTTAAACATTTTAAAAATAACCCCTTTAGTACCTATTTTAAGTCCTTATAATTTAATGAGGAAAGAAATGAGGATCCGTTTTTCAATCTATATATACATGCCAGTGTTAAAATACAGATTTTTAAAAATTTTTGTATTTTGCTTTAAAATAAAAATGAATTCAACTCAGTTTTCACCACTGACATATGTTAATTCTAGTATTTTACCGTGCTTTCATTTTTTTTATCACCACTTTTTCTGTGAACATAATAAAATTCCATTTTTGCATAATTTTCTTATAATGGAAAATGCTACTATAGAGAAACAAGCAACCGATTCAAAGGATTGGAATAATGCTCCGTATCATTTTACAGGTTGTGGCACACCATGATTCACTGATGGAGTGGGAAGAGGAGTCCCGGCAAATTTATCTCCCCTGTTACCTAAACGGAGGGGTTACAGACACTGTCACACCCTTCCTTTATTGCTTTCTCCTTCAGTAAAATTGTTTGGATGAATTTTAGATTTCCTTTTGTTTTTTACTGAAACCATTTTTGTTCTAATCCGAGTCATAAAGCCCAAGTTGACTGCAGAAATAAGAATATTGGAACTTTAGATCGGCATCAATGAGTATGGCTTAGGTTATCAGTTCCAGACCTTTATTATAGGATTATATTTGTGCTTTTTAGTGTAAACTGGGCACCTGCTTCATGCATTTTAGGTGTTTGCTAGTCATGCCTGAGGCATGCATTGCTCCAGAGTCTTCTGTCCTGAGTTCATCTCATGGGGGGTGTTTGCCCACATCGTAAATAGCAAGTTATGTAACTAAAAAGCCTTCCCATATTGCAAGATTAAATAGACAAGACCAGAAGTCACCTTATTCAGTCACCTTTTTTTATTTAATGAAGTTAGTATGTTTTGTGGTCCCCCACATGGGTATTTGAAGTGGTTACTGTGTGTGTGCGCACCAGGATGAGGAATGCAGGTGCCACCTCTGCTGGTCCTGGCCAGCTTAGCAGGGGGTATGTGCAACCTGATTTTGCTTCATCTGACCCTAGCCCAAGGAGTGACACTCTAGGAAAACACTACAAGCTTTTTTGAACTTTAGGATACTTTGGGATCACTTATTTTTCAAACTGATTCTATAGCTTTTTTTTTTTTTTTCCCCAGTATTCGCTGTAATTTAAGGACTAAAGAAAATAAAGGCAGTTCATTAGCATTTGGGATGGGCAGGAAAAATCCTAAGTGGTTCCCTCTGGATCCAGGCTATTGGATATGGAGGGTGACGTGTGAGTAAATCCACCCAGGCACACACAGCCTAGAAAAGGAGCTGGGGGGGTGGGGGGAGGGCTTTGTTGGGATTTATTTGTTTTATGGGTTTTTCCTCTTTTTAAAAATATTTTAATCACATTATGGATAAAAATTTATCCACCTTTTCTCTCTTCAGATGAAGCTTCCACTTTCATTTTCTCTTAAGAAATGGAAATAGTAACCAGAGAGTAAATAGCCATGCAGGAGAGCTTTTCCTTAAGCACACAAATATACACACATCCTCAAACACTTGGCAGCATCCTTCCTGAATCTCACTCTGTTCTCCACCACGAGGTGGCGTGTACAGAGGAAGCAACACGAAGATCCCTGTTCTGCTCCTTTGAAACTCACCAGCTGCACATGGAACATTGGGCAAACCCTTAAATCTTCACCAAAATCTTCAAGGAGAGGACTCAGGCTGGAAGCCCACAGTGGTCCTCTTTCTGTCTTCTCTCATTGTTACATTTTTGCTCTTGTTTTTACTAATTCTTCATGGAAGTAAATCAAGGGGTAGAATGCCTGCAACTCTGGAGGGCTCCAAACGGTCCAACCAAAGTGTACCCTCATCCTGCTTAGATGAATAGTCAGTGTTTGCTGAACACCTACTAGACGGCTTTCCCCATCTCACTTAGTCCTCCAGACAGCCCTATGAGAGAGGTAGTATTGTGAGTATTTTACTGCAGAAAAAATAAGACCAAGAGATGTCAAAGAACTTTTCCAAGATCACCTAACACAGTACGATAATGAGAACATCAGTTCTTCTGCTACGGAGCCCAATGCCCTTTCCACACACCTCGCTGCAGGAAGCAAAAGGGGTGAGAGGTGGAAAGAAGTCACTCCATGGTCTCTTCCTGCTAGCCAGTTAATGAGCTTCTCACATGTACATATATTTGATGAACAAATATTAATATTTTTAGACTTGCTGGCCGGCACAGGGAATGATCATCTAATACCTTCCATCTGAAACAGCCATTCTGACACCATTCTGACATCATCCAGCCAGAGATGTGGAAGGGATGAGGGTGGGGAGGATGATTCTGGTCCCCAGACCACAAGTTGCAAGAATTTGTCACGACAGTTAGCTTCCCTAAGCCTCTGGTCATAGGAGTAAAACCAAGATATAATATCTGTTGTATCAATCTACAGCGAAATTGTGAAGATAATGTATTCTTAAAAATGCTGTGAATTTGCATTCTGAATCCCAGATTCCTATCATTTCCTTATCCCATGTAGGATATTATTTTTATAGAAATAGTCCTTATAAGCCAGGAAATAGTAGATGGTAAACACATGTCTGCTGAATAAATAAAAAAATATGAAATATTCTCAGACTGTATTGAGGGGCTTGAATCAATTTACCAAATGCATTTGTGTCCCTGGGGATATCTAAAAATGGAGACTGGTGCTCCTCCATACCACTAGCTGCCAGTTAAGTGACAAGGCCTGGATCACCACAGTTAAGTCTGTTTGCCTCCCCTGTTCATGGTTTTATCAGAATCCAAAGTAATCGATCTGTGTTTTAAGTCAATGAATACTTAGTACCATTAGTTAAGCAGACATTTACTGCAGTCAGAATTCCTCCAAGGGTGGGGTCCTAGCCTGCCCGTGGGACCTGGTCCAGCATCTGGGCCCAGGGACCAGCCCAACAGGCAGCTGTTTTGCAGTGGTCCAGTGGCCAGGTGGTCTGACAGTCAAGGGGACACGTGGATTTGATTGGAAGTCCTTGACTGCAGACACTCCCCCACAGCTTCTTTGCTTGGGCTAGCTTTGTGTAGGGTGGCCATAAAGTCTGTATGCAATTTAAAATAGCATGCAAAATTATAGTTTCTGTAGACCCCAAAGGTGGCCATTTAGTGTGCCCTCTGTCCGTGTTCTCATGGGCACTTTAACCATGCAGTGTTAAGTGCCCCTCCCATTGCTGGGAACGGGGGGGGGGGGGAGTGGGGCAGAGTTAGACATTAGATGGACTTGACGTAGCTAGGAAGGGAGAGGTCTTGCAAATCAGGAGTACCGAGCAAGAGAGAAATCAGGATGTTGTTTAGTTAATATATTACTGTAGGCTGAAATGGGAGAGGGGCATATTCATGGTTACAGCGATGTGCTCTTTAAAGAGCGGGGTGAGTGTGCCTTCCTAGGAGCTGGGATGGCAAATGCCAGGCTCACTGCTGTGTGCCTAGAACTCAGGCAGGTGAATGAGGTTGGGCTGAAATTCTAATTCCAGTTCTAATTCAATTCTGATCTCAGCAGATGCATAAACTCTTGCAAGAGTATAGGTAGGATATAAAGGCCCTAGAGGAAAGTGGCTGATTGGAGAGTTTACAAGGAAGGGGCTAGAGATCACTGTACTTGTCAATGGCATCAGAATCTCTTTACAGTAAATTCCACCTAAGGAATCAGGGGACCTTGGCTAAGATAAATGCCAAACAAATTTTTAAAAAAGTAGAATTAGTTTAAATGTCCATCAAGGAGGATTAGTTAGATGAATTCTATATAATGGAATACGCAAAGGTGCTAAACCTCACATCATACACCATTGTATCTCCTTCTAATTCAATTCTTACCGCAAGGTCAGCACCCAGTATTGTCTGTTGAATCAATCAATAAATGAAAATTCAGCAATTTAGAAGGATGTGTGAGATACATTCAAGAAGAATGCTTCAAGTGAGGAGAAAGTTTAAAGAATAGTAAGGAATGATCCTTATTTATGGTTAATATGTACAGATTTCATATATATATTCATTGAAATGTCTAGGAGCATATTTATAAACAGAACTGTTAGTGCTGGATTTCTTTATGGAGTGCTGTTGTATCAGAGTGAAAGTGTTCACTCTCTCACTTTTAAATTCCTTTAGTACTTAGCTTTTTATAATAATGATGTGTTACGTGGGTAATCAGCAAAACTAAAAATGACATTTTCATATTCAGAAGATGGGGAGAGGGTCGTTGTTCGATAAGGTTCTTTTCACATTCTTAAGAGAAATATATGTCTCATTGATGTTAATGTGGTTGAACTTGATGTTTATGGAAAATAAACCCTGAAAAAAAAAAAAAGAAAGAAAGAAAAGCCCATGGCCAGGCCATTTTCTATCTGAAATGCATGCTCTGTAGAGCGACGGCTCTGATATTTTAGAGACTGTGACACCTGATCACCTGAAGAAGACCAGATGATTTCCTGGCCTTTATCTCTTATAACTGGGAAAGCAGAAGGAAGAGCCGATTTGTTTCTCTTAAGCCTCCTGCTCACTGGATTTTTTTGTACCAGTTCTCATCTCAAGCTCAGTCACCTCTCTGCAGGGGGCGTGAAAGCCAGGGTTGTGGCCAGAGGTCCTAGGCCCCGACCCCTCCCTGGGGAGAAGGACACACGTTTTCAGACAGTTCCAGCAAAGCCAGATGTGTTTGTAAGTCTTATTTCCTTAGATCAGCTCATCCTATCAGAGGTGAGAGGAGAGAATATTCTTTGATCAAGGTAAAAGACTAAGCTCCTAGGATTGTTATATAACTCTTCAAGTCTCCTTTCCTTAACATTTTAATTTTTCCCTGATGCACCACTGTATTTTATTTCCTGACAGGCCTACTGCATATAAACATGTCAGGTGTATTATGGTCTCTTTTCAAATTCCCACTCGTTCCATTGAAGAGAAATTCTGAAGCAATGCACTCATCAGGTTTTTATTTAGTTATGATTTTTTCCAGTAAAAATCAAAGACAACTGACCTAGAATTGAATATGTGGGATGTTAGCCTCCAGTAAAATTCAGACAGCTAAAATATCTAATGTCCAAACAATGGTAAGTGAACACTTAATCCCGTTCAACTGTTACTGGTATAACTTCCTCCCCTACATTTTAGGAGGGTTTTCATAGTTTAGATGTGTTTTAGTTGTGTTTTGATAATTTAGATGTTCCATTGATTGAAAAATCAAAGCAACTCCAGTGGGCAAGGTTACATGCCTCAAATTAGGCAAATGTTTTAATGAACCTGGTGTCTTTCTGGAACTGCTGTGGGTTCTATGTTCCTTGTTGCAGCCAAACTTGACTTTAGCTGCTAGCATCTTGTAAATTCCATTTTAGGAGACCTCAGTGCCGTTTGCATTGAGATTTTTCCCCTGAAGGGTAAATTATGGACTTTTCCCTGGGAAAAAAAATCTATCTCTGGGGTCTGAGGAATTAAGTCACAGAGTTTTCAGAACCTTATGAGGAATCACAGAAATGTAATCCTGCATGTCTTTTCCTCCACTGACGCAAACAATATAGAAGGGAGAGCACGCATTCCAAAATGTCAATATTAACCCCAGATTTATTTTTTTGAACACTAAGAGACTACATGTGACTCAAAATGAAATGGGAAGTTTCACATTGCCCCTCTCAGAGTAAACTGCTAAATAACAAGATGCTGATGTCTAATAGTATGGGTGTGGTTCACTCTAGGAAATGCAAAGACTAAAGTAAAAGATGGGATAACTAGGAGGCCAGGGTACCTGCCCCAGGGGGAGGACAAAAATCTAAGTCAGAGATGGCCCAGGGCCAGCTCACACAGAGTCCAAGGAGCCAAAAAGGGAATCTGGACTTTATTGTAAGTATGTTGGGGAGCCTTTGTAGGATTTTAAGTAGAGGAATGACATAGTCTAACTTTGGTTTTTCAAAGGTCTTTCTGATGCCAAGAATAGTGGTGTGCTCCTGTGGTCCCAGCGACTCAGGAGACTGAGGCATGAGACTTGCTTGAGCTCAGGAGTTCCAAGCTACAGTGAGCCATGCTGACACCACTGCCCCTCAGCCTGGGTGATGGAACAAAATCCTGCCTTTGAAAAGAGATCACTCTGGGTAAAACAGATTGGAGCGAGGGGTAGGGAGACAGGAGGAGCAGAGAGTGAGATTCCAGTGAGGAGGATGTGGTAGAAGACCAGGAAGAGAAGGGTGGTTTGGACTGAGTGGAAACAGTGAGGAGGGAACGGATTTGAGACAAATATTAGTCACAGAACCAAGAGCACCTGTAAGGGAATGAAAACTAAAGGAATCTCAGATGAGCCCTAGGGATTTGGAGAGAGGGATGGGTGAAAGATGGTGTCCTTACTGAGGTGAGGAGTGAGGGTAGGGAAGAGATCACAGGAGTCGGAGAGGAAGGCACAGTGCCGATCCTTACCTGTTCCACTTTCTGGAGCCCTTTCAATGCGCAGCCTTGAGCTGGCCGTGAAGGACACATTGAAGAGGGCCTGCGTAGTCTCAGCCTCTGTGTTTTCCTCCTGTCTCGCCTGGTGATTCTTTCTTATTCTCCTTCACTCTCACCTCCCAGAGTGTTAATGTCAGTGTGGCGGGGGCTCCATCCTCAGTCTGCATTGACTTTCTTGGTGTTCTGGTCTTGGGCTATAAACTCTATCTTTATACATACTGATGACTCCCAAATTGATCTTGCTCCCTGCACCTCTTCCTCTCACTTTGAACTTATTTATTTAACGACCTGCTTGACATCTCCAACTGACACATAATAGGCATCTCAGAGTCAACGCACGCACAACCAAGCACTGGTCTCCAAGTCCCCTGCCTCACCCCGAAGCCCTGCTTCTCCCGCGTTTCCCTCACTTCTGTAAATATAACTCCATCTTTACAGTTGCTCAGGCCCAAGGTTTGCAGTCTTGCTGCCCTGTTCTTTTTTAAAAACCCTCTGTCTCAGCCATCCATCCATACTATATTCTACCTGCAGGCTATACCCAAAATCCAGCCACATGCCCCCTCCTCTGCTGCTACCAGTCTGAGACCAGTGACCATCCTCTTGCCTGGGTCATTGCTGAGGCCTCCTAACTGTTCTCCCTCCCTGATTCTGTCCTTTTCCTCTCTAGCTCCCTCTCAACACAGCAGCCAAGTGGTCTCATTAGACTGTGAATCACTCCTCTCACTTCTCTGCTAAAAACCCTGCACTGGCTGCATCTCACTCAGAGTAAGAGCCAAAGTCCCTAAGGTCACTGCTAGGTCCCAAATCATCCGGCACCATGTGGCCATACTGGTCCATCTCCTTTAATACCTCTTGCCCTCTACTCTAGCTACGCCCTGGCTCGTGCTGGGTGCAGCTCAGCTTAGACCCTTTTCATTCACCATTCTCCTGGAAGAGACTTCTCCCACCCATCTCCTGGGCTACCTGCCTCACTGCCTGTCATTTTCAACCATTGCCTTCTCACTGGGGTCTTACCTGGCTGCTGCTTCAAAGTCTCATCACCCAACCTCCCACCCCGGCATTCCTCAACCCCCTTCCCTTCTCTGCTCTTCTCCATGGCACATCTCCTGCCGTCGTTTCACTTATTTTATCATCTGTCTCCTGCCACAGGACTGGAAGCCTCTCACAGGTTTCATTTCTCTGGTAATAAAATAGAGAAAACCTCCCCGCCCACCACACAAGTTTGCTGTGCAGGTTGGGTAGAAGGGTGTCTGAAGGACCCGTGAGGCGAAGGTCTCACCGTTTACCGCAGCATCTGGCCCTGATTGACTGCCAGAGTTTTGCATATGGGACTGTCTCATCGAATTCTCACATCAATTCAGTAAGACATGAACTCATATTATGGAACTCAATTTACAAGTGAGAAAACTGAGGTGCGCCAGAAAGTTAGGTCAATTACCCACTGGCTAGTAAACGATAGAACCGGGCCGTGAACACGAGCATTCTCCCCACTATATTCTACTGGTGCAAAATAAACGTTTTAATGACTGATCAGAGCAATGGGAAGGATTTTGACCTGAGGTGCACCTTCTGTCTCCAGACTATTTTTGTCTTGACTGCTAATAAACTGTAGCATTTCTCCCGAGTTATCCTGCCCCCTCCCCTTTGGCAAAAACAGGCAGAAATTCCTGTCTTCCAAAAGTAAAAAGGTATTGTCAGGCACTCCGGTCTCTTTGCCCTCCCCACCCAAGGAAAGAAACTCTATCACATGTCCCTTGAGATTTTTGTGGTATGGTCTAACCAAATCCAGATGTTTTTTTTTTTTTTCCTCAAGTTAAGTCCTCATACTTAATGAAGTATTTGTCTTACCTGCTGAAACAAATTCTGGACTTAATTACAAATACCTGCTTCCCAAATAACTTATTTCATGCTCTTCTGCCTTGTTTGTGTTATGGCCTTTCTGTACTAATGAATTTGTAAATGTGGTTTAATTACTGTTTACGGAAAAATAGCTGCACACACACCAGGCTCAGTGGGAGGCTTAGCCAAAATGTTGAGGCAATTTGTTTCTAGTGCAAAAGCAGCTAATGAATGAGGAGCACTTTTTAAACGCTGGGAAAGGAACTTGCGTTTTGAAGAAACAGGGCTTCGGTGTCTAGGGAAATAAATCCTTCTATAAGGGTGTAGATTTAAATATTCAAATGGTGTTTTTCCCCCCAAGGCTGTACACACAGCGATTTGTACATAACCAAAGTATAATAATGACGATTTGATTGAAAACCACACCAAAGAGCTATATATTCTAAAGAACTCCTCAAAAGGAAGATTTGAAATCACTTGCAAATTCCATAAAATGTTTCAGAGGTCTATAAACCCATGTATTATGTATTACCTCATGTTTCTAAATTCTGGCTTCAGGCAAATTGTCAATTTAGCAACTAAATGATAATTTTAAAATTCTAATAGAAACCAGCCTAACTTTTGTTTTTTTAATCTGGGGGTGGGGTGAGTGGAGGGGAAGGACCCAGAGGAAAGTGAAAGATACTGGAATGTTCCGTTTGTAAGTTCTGTTTCTGCTCCAAGTCCTAGTTTGATTTTGCTTTTGCAAAAAATGGTATTTGCTTCTGCATAAAGAGGGAACTCGAAAGTAAGTTCCTTCCTGCAGCTGCTGGCCCTGCTAACAGGGCAGCTGCTCCATCCTCCCTGCCCTTTGAGATGCTGCAATGAGCAGGGCACAGCTAGGTCTGTCTCCAGTGCAGAACTCAGGAAACAAAGCCCGTCAACTTGGCAGTTAGTAAGGATTTCTCATTATTGCCTGAACTATGGGTATTACAAAAGCAGCTTGAGCAGCATGAGATACGAACTCTGTCCTGTAGGAATTTATTTCTAGTGAAGACCACTAAACAGGCAATTCCAATTAAACTATCTTAAGACCAGGTCTTAATAACCAGATAGCTTCTGGTGTATCAAATGGGGTTCCAAAAACTGGGCCTCATGCTTCTAGCAAAAAGCCTCCTTTGCCAAGACTGTTCCGTATTTCTGTGTCACGATTCCCTTTCTATTACACATTCCTTCATGTCTCGGTTCACCATATGCCATGTGTCATGGGCGCTGCCAAGACAACACAACCCCATGGCCACTCTGCTTCCCTCAAGGTGCTGACCACGTAGCAGGAGGGAAACTGAAACAAACACCAGGATGCATAAAATCACAAAGAAAATCAGCAGTCGTCACTAAAAAAGATGGAGACTTTACCTCTTTAATAGTAACCTGGATGGGAGTGGAACACTTCTTCTCAGTAAAGAATCACAAGAATGGAGTTCTTGTGATCCAATGTACCCTACTTTAATATGAAGGCAGCAGATGAGCTAATACAAGGGGGTGGGTAGAGGAATGAGCAAGTGGGGAGAGGGGAGGTGGGAGGGGGAGGGGGTCATGGTGTATGACACTCCTCTTAGATTGGGACATAATTATAAGACGGACTTGATCTAACAAATGCAATCAGTGTAACCTAATTCTTTGTACCCTCGATGAATCCCAAATAATAAAAGGGGGGGGGGGAAATGGGCAGTTGTGATTAAAATGGGGATAGGTTGTCTTTCAGATATTCTATAATTTTCCAAGTCTTACTTTCAGGATTTTTTCTAGTAGAATCAAAATGCAAAATATAAGTGAAGAGCCCCTTGATAAGACCACATTTAAATCATATGACTGCAAAATAGTAACTAATTTCAGATCCCACATCCTCCAGGAAAGCTTCCCTGATCGCCCCCTGGGGCTCAGCCATCCTTCCTAGGTACTCTTACTGCATTTGCTGTCAACTCTGGGTATGTGAATGGTGTATCTATCATATTGTCCCCTCCCTGTCACCACCACCAGGACATACACAGCTGGGTGCCCTTAGGAAGGAGGGGCCACGTCTTACTCTTGACATTCAGAGCACCAGACGTGTCAGATAATGGTGCTTGGTAAATGGCTGTGAATGGCTGTATGTCTGAGGAGGTGGCAATTGCAGGTGTTTTCCCATCTAGTGAAAGCTCTCTTGATTAGCTGGGCACTCTCTTTACACTATGTAAAGTTAAAAAATATATAACAAAGGATATGGATTCATGTATTTTTCAAATGTAAGGGTATTAAATGATATATTGATAGCATATTTGAGTAAGTATGCATACAAAACTCTGGAAAAATGCACACCAAAGTGTTAGCAGTGGTTATCTCTAAGAGTTAGGATTTGAAATGATATTGACTTTTTTCTTTAACCCCAGTGTTGTCTTCCTATTTTTCTATGGATGTGTGCTACTATTATAATAAGAATATGCAAAATAAGCCAAATTCATAAGGCATAAATAGTTTTACAAAGCATCATCTTTACAATCTAAACCCAAGGTTGTCCACGATTTACTCTGTGAATTTTAACTACTGAACCAGCTTGGTTGTGTTTAGTGGTATTAGATAGGTTTTCTTCCATTTTCCTTCCTCGTATCCTTGTTTACAATACTTAGAAGGCATCCAAGCAGCACCTTACTTAGAAATAGTCTAGCATTAAAACATGCTGAAGAGGCCGGGTGTGGTGGCTCACGCCTGTAATCCTAGCACTCTGGGGGGGCTGAGGTGGGTGGATCGCCTGAGCTCATGAGTTTGAGACCAGACTCAGCCAGAGTGAGACCTCATCTCTAAAAATAAGCGGACATTGTGCTGGCACCTGTAGTCCCAGCTACTTGGGAAGTTGAGGCAAGAAAATTGCTTGAGTCGTTTGAGGTTGCTTTGAGCTGTGGTGCCACAACACTCTACTGAAAGTGACAAAATGAGACTGTCTCCAAAAAAAAAAAAAAAAAGCTGAAGAAGCTGGGTGTGGTGGCTCTCGCCTAGTACTAATCCTAGTACTTGGGGAGGGTGAGGTGGGAGGATTGTTTGAGCTTAAGAGTTCAAGACTAGCCTGAGCAAGAGCAAGACCATGTCTCTACTAAAAATAGAAAGATTAGCTGGGCACTGTGGCAGGTGTCTATAGTCCCAGCTACTTGAGAGGCTGAGGCAGGAGGATCGCTTGAATCCAGGAGTTTGAGGTTGCCGTGAGCGAGGCTGATGCTGCAGCACTCTAGCCTGGGCAGCAGAGAGAGACTCTGTCTCAAAAAATAAAAACAAGGAAACATGCTGATGTCTCTCTTTTGTGCTCTCTCTCTCTCTCTCTTTCTTTTCCTTTTTTAAAATTTTTCCTGCTAATTCTGCAATTAGTATTAGAACCCTAGCCTTCTTAAATCCAGGCTCAACCTCTTGCAAATTGGTAAATCAGAACTAAATAACCAATTAATTTTCCCTCCCTCCTACCTCCTTGCCTGCCCCCTCCTCCTCCTATTCCCTCTGATCTTTGCGTTTAGACCAGCTCTGTATGAAAGAAATAATCAATTTTCTGGTTGGTGATATTTCTGTCCCATATCTTCCACTGGCCTCTGTTTCTATTATTTTGTTTGGCTGACTGCTGTATTGAAAACCTAGACAATGTTACTGAACTCCTATAAAGTTTGTTTGGTTTTTTTTCCCCCAAAGGAACAATCACAAATTATAAAGCATGCTTCTAAAGAACGGCTTTCTTTTTTTGTCTGCAGCTGAACTCTTGCTGCCAGGATGGGCAAACAGAACAGCAAGCTGCGCCCGGAGGTCATGCAGGACTTGCTGGAGAGCACGGACTTCACGGAGCATGAAATCCAGGAGTGGTATAAAGGCTTCTTGAGAGACTGCCCCAGCGGACATTTGTCAATGGAGGAGTTTAAGAAAATATATGGGAACTTTTTCCCTTACGGGGATGCTTCCAAATTTGCAGAGCATGTCTTCCGCACCTTTGATGCCAATGGAGATGGGACAATAGACTTTAGAGAATTCATCATCGCCCTGAGCGTGACTTCCAGGGGGAAGCTGGAGCAGAAGCTGAAATGGGCCTTCAGCATGTACGACCTGGATGGAAATGGCTACATCAGTAAGGCCGAGATGCTGGAGATTGTGCAGGTAAGGAGCCTGAGCCCTCTGAAAGACGAGAGTGTGTGTCACCAGGAAGGCCGGGAAGGCCCACAGGGCAGCACAGTGCAGAGGTGGCAAACTGACCTACCCAATGTTTTTGACCAGTTTGAACCCACATCACAATACAGGGAGGTGGTGCACAAAAGTCCATATTGGTTGGGACCTCTGTTTTTTTTTAGTTAGACAGAGTCTCACTCTGTTGCCCCAAGATAGAGTGCCGTGCCATCAGCCTAGCTCACAGAAACCTCAAATTTCTGGGTGGGTTCAAGCAGTCTTCCTGCTTCAGTGTCCAGAATATCTGGGACTACCACCTGATAGTTTTTCTATTTTTAGTAGAGACAGGGTCTTGCTCTTGATCAGGCTTATCTCAAACTCCTGACCTCAAGGGATCCTCCCACTTCAGCCTCCCAGAGTGCTAGCACTACAGGCATAAGCCACCGCGCCTGGCCCGGATGGCATCTCTCAAGATCCCAGCAGTCTGACCACTCTGGGCCCACACTCTTCCTGCTGTTAGTCCCCCGGGGCTATATGGTGAACCCTTCACTACTGATGATCATGCGCCCTGCAGCTGGCCCTACACATTATGGCCACTCCATCAGCTCGTTGCAGTGAGCTAGGTGGACCTGAGCCTTTGGGGTTATATCCTCTGGAGGGGTGTTCAGTAACCAAGCTCTGGCCTGGATTCAAGTCCCACATCATTTAGTCACTACCTCTATGACTTTGACCCAGTTAGTTCACCTATGTGAACCTCCGTGTCCTCATCTGTAGACTGGAGCTGCCAGCAGTGTACCCGTCCACGTTGTGGAGCTATTCTAAGATGAGGTGCGACTCTCCACGTTAAATGCTGAGCTCAGTGCCAGCCATACTAAAAGCTCATCATCATCATCGCCATCAATTATTTACATTATCAGACTTTCGCATAATAACAGAAACCTGGACTCCAGGCTCCACCCCATCAGAGATACAAGCACTGTAGAATTGAGGCCCCCATCATTTTAGTAAGAGACACGCCATTTCATTTCCCCAAATCATTCTCCCAGACCAAGTTTCCTGAATGGAACAGGAGAATGGGCCCTAGTGCTGGTGACATTTTCCTTTCAGGTCCCCAGCACATGTGGGGAGAGGGGTAGACAGGATAAGGAGCTCAGGCTGTGGCAATGACAGCAGCTCAGCAGTGGGTGGGACCCAGAGACGATCCTAAGGAGACAGAGACAAGCTCAGGAGAAGACCAGGAGGGTTAACAGCAGGCTACAAGGAGGGGGTGGTGGGCAGTCCAGGGGAGGGTGGCAGGCAAGTGGGGCACAATGGGAAAGCATCTGGCAGCAGATGACAGGTCCGAGAGAGTCGACCTTTGGCTTCCTGGAGGGCTTATCTCAGAGGCCTGCACTCATCCCAGGACATCCAGGTAGATACCCTGCAGAGGGAGAGAGCTGCAGCCCCTGGAGGACAGTTGGGATGTTAGACGGGTGGGTGGCATAACACAAGGAGACAGAAAGAATTCAGCTACTGGTGAGGAGGAGGGTGGGGTACAGTGGAATTTGCCTATAAAAAATTCCAGTGAACTTGTTTGGAAATAGGGACAGAGCTCAAAAGAGACTTGCAAGATGACCTGTTAGTGGGCCTTCACAGGTCACCTTCAGCAGGTGCTCCCAGAAGTGCATTTACTGGGCCAGAGGGTGCAAGCATTTCTGAGGCTCTGGATACCTCTGCCAAATGGTTTTTCCAAATGTGCTCACAGTGTGTGAAGACTGTTCCTATATCACTGCACTGTTCTGCTTTTTCTTAACCTTTGCTAATTAAAAATTAAAGTGATATTAAAATTTAGAAGATGATTCATTTTCATTAGCTTTATGTTGTGTTGTTTATTTTAAAATCTGGGAGTGCTGTGCTCCACCCCTCTGTAGTAAAGGGATGGGGATAGTCTCCTTCTGGAGAGAATTTCTTCCTGACTGGAGTCTGATTAGCCACTGTGATATATCCTGTCGGATACTTTTGCTCAGTTGTCCTGCCTGTCACCAGCCAATGGTTTTGTGGCCAGAATTGATGTAGGGAGGGACCTTCAGATCTTGTGGGCTCGTGTGAGTTTTACTCACAGCTGAGTGCAGTGGTTCATGCCTACAATCCTAGCACTTAGGAAGGTTGAGGTAGGAAGATTGCTTGAGGCCAGGAATTTGAGACCAGCCTGGGTAATACAGCAAGACCCCCATCACCACAAAAAATTAGTAAAGGAAAAAAAATTAAAGAATCATGCACACATTCATTGATTACCTCCTAAAAACTTGGTCCTGGGAATAGACAGTAAAGGGAAGAAAATAGAACTGTCTCTGTGTAATGGAATCCAGTCTGCAGGAGCGGGAAGGTTGCAGAGAATATATAGAAGGCACCAGGAGGCCCTTGCTCAGCTGGGCCATGGCTAGTCCACCATGTTCCTTATGGGATATAAAAAGTGATCATAAAAAGGGAGATGATTTGTCCTGACAGAGGCATTTTCTTTCCTCAGTTCATTCACAGATCCATGGTAAATTTCCAGGCACAACCATAAGGACATTCGTCCCTTAAGAAATGCTTATACACCAGTGGTTCTAAAGAAACCTGCCGATGGAAGGCTCAGATTCCCCAAATTGTTTTATGGAAGGCTCAGATTCCCCAAATTGTTTTCTAGAGCATTAAACGTTGGTGATTAATATTCATGATTGCAGAAAGGAAATATTGCAGCACCCTGAGGCAATTTCAAAATCATCAAAGAGATTAAATTAAATTTAGAACAGTTTTTCATATTGAGGGTTAGGTTATTGTATTTGGCTACTTTGCAAAGCACCGATTCATGTATTCTGTCACACTGTTATGCTAATCTCCCTGCTTTCAATTATTCTGGATGCACTGGGATTTTCTGCACATCTCCTGGCACTTCCCATTCTATTTTTTATCCTCATTTTCTTCTCTTCCCTCTTTGAAAGCCCACACTCCCCAGGCCTTCTCACTGTGGCAGGAAGCTCTGTGCCTTTGTGTGGACCCTCTTTTCTTTGTTCTAGCAGGTTCACAGCGTTTAGGGCAACACCCGTTTGCTTCAGAAGCATCCCTGTCTTGTTTCTGTTTGGGGCCTGGATGAACATCTGTTAGAAAGTTGGATGAGGGGGAGGCAAGTTGCAGACCAGGAGAAGCAGACATGAATTAAGTTTCCATTTGTTAACATGTAACTCGCAGCTTGAGAACAAGTGGCCATACATAAATTCTTAGCTGAATTTCTGTCCCTCCAAGACTCACCAATGAAACGAATGAAAATTGCAAATTCATGATCGTTCACCTACAAATGCTAAGAACTGGTTAGGGTGAAGATTGGGGTAAAAGCAAGTTTTTAATTAGGCTTAACAATGAATGGGGTATAGAAATATTATTCATAAATTGCCTAGCTGTTCTTTCCAGATGTTGTTTCCAGTGGTTTAGTTTCAGTATCCAAAGAAAAACATTTGTAATGACAAGCTACAAATTCTTTTGTATTTCCTAACACTAGTAGAAAAGACTCTAAAAATGTATGAGACGGTTATGAATTCTGTATGGGACCACACCACATCAGTGTCCTCTGCTGCTGTAACAATGCACCAGAAACTTAGTGGCTTAAAACACTACACATTTACTGTCTTACAGTTCTGCAGGTCAGAAGTCTGAAATGAGTTTCACTGGACTAAAATTAAGGTTTTCTCAGTGTCGTGCTCCTTCTGGAGGCTATTAGGGAGAATGTTTTTCCTCGCCTTTTCTAGCTGCTGGAAGCTTCCTCATTTTCTCAGGGGCCTATGACTCTCTCCATCCAAATTCAAGGTCAGCGGCCGCAGGTGGAGTCCGTCACATGCCCTCCACCCAGGCATCTTATTCAGCTTCTCTCTGCCACTTGTAAAGATCCCGGGGTTACACTGGCACTCTGTAGATGAGCCAGGAGAATCCTCCCAGTGAAATATTCTTAATTTAATCACACCTGCCAAGTTTTTTGCTCTGTAAGGGAACATGTTCACAGTTTCCAGGGATTAGAGTACGTGGACATCTTCGGGGACTGTCATTCACTCCATCACATATACCAAAATGCAGTTGTGCTCCTTTTTAAAGAAAACATTTTCTGGGCTATATCAACATCTGGATGAATGAGCAGAACCGTATGCAGATTTGTTTTTAGAGCCTCAAATGAACATTTTTACATTCATGGGTTTATTTTTTTAAGTGACAAATTTAGGAACATGTGTTAGGCTTGGTATTTTATTATTGTATCACAAATCATCTCTCCGCAGTCTTAAACCAGATAAGAACCCCGACCTTTCCTCATCATACAGCAGAGTCTCCCCTTTTGGTGGGGGCTGCGGTCAGCCCATCGCTGCAGGGGGAAGGAGAATTCTTCCTGTCCTACACAGTTCCTGTCCCTCAGCCCAGCCATGTCTCAGGAAGGGCCAAGTGAGCAAGTCGGTGGTGTCACTGATTTTGCCATGAGCACTTGGATGTTCTCTGGGTTCTTGGGGGGTTCAGGGAATGCTGAATTCACGGATCCATGAGTGGGTCCATAGCCCTTCAAGGGATATCATGTAGGAGGCAAATAGAATGATACTCACCTTCCTTCTGTTCTCAGAAAGTAGCTAACTAGGACCCTTGAAAGGTCAAATGTTCCCCTATAGAACGGTCATCAGCTACTTATAAACAAGCTATACTGCATTATTCTCAAGATTGAATGAAAATTGTAGGGTTGGACAAAAAGCAGTCATTTATGTCCAAAGTGAAGGTGAAGAGGGAACTAAAAGAAGACGAGGAGCATCAGGGCAGCCATTGTGGACAAAGGGGTCCATATTGCCTCCCCTTTCTCTTTTCTCAATCTCCCATTTCCTTCTTTCCCTTCTCCTTGAGTTCCGTAAAGCCTCAGCTTCCTTTTGTTGCAGAGACAGCTTGGCACTGTTATGAAGGGTATAGACCTCAGTGCAGAGTGCCTGGCTTCCCTTGGTGATCCTGCCAGAGAAGCTACACGTCCTTGAACAAGTTACTTAACATCTCTCATGCCACTTTCCTGAGCTGTGAACTGATGCTACTCAGAGCACCTAACTCGTGAGTGATTGCAAGTGGGAAATCAGCTGTTAGGAGGAAAGTGCCTAAACCGGCGCCCATCGTGGAATGTTACTCAGTAGATGTTGGCTCATAGTATTCCAACCAGTGTTTCCAGATCTGGGACACGGTGTTTCCCTGCTCAATAAATGGGATTTATTTCTGATTCAATGGAGAACGTAATACATAAAATCTTCCATTAATTTCAAAGGGTTTTTTTGTTTGTTAGTTTGTTTTTAGACAGAGTCTCACTCTATTGTTCTGGATAGAGTGTCATAGGGTCATAGCTCACAGCAACCTCAAACTCTTGGACTCAAGTGATCCTCTTGCCTTAGCCTCCCAAGTAGCTAGAATTACAAGTGCCCACCACAATGCTCGGCTAGTTTTTCTATTTTTAGTAGAGACAGGGTCTTACTCTTGCTCAGGTGGTTTTGAACTTCTGGCCTCAAGCAATCCACCAGCCTTGGCCTCTCAGAGTGCTAGGATTACAAGCATGAGCCACTGGCACCTGGCCTCATTAAGTTTAAAGTCAAATTTAACCTTTGTTGTAAAATGTTACGTTCACAAAGAAAAGGGAGGAAATATAACTAAGTCTCCAATTGGCAGAAATCACACAGGAGAGATTCTTGGCTTCAGGACCACTCACCTTCTTTCCTACTGGCTTTCCCACCCAAGACCAGCCCACCTGAAAATAAGCTAAAACTAGGCTGCTCTGGTGCTCAGGACTCAGACAAAAGAAAGATCACCTTTCCCAGAAAGAACGTGGCTGCTCTGAGCTCACAGTGACACATCATACCCTGGGACTATCTGGGGGACAGCTTGTGAGGATTTGTTCTCAAGTTCAAGAGAGAGCCTTTCCCAAAGAATCCAAAGGCTGATATAATGTTACTCATAGTGGTCCTTAGGGAACATAATTGAAAGACCAGGTTGGAATAATTTGAATTAACGTTTTCACTACTTGATGTTAATGATTGCTTTGAAAACACTTGGAGTTCCCATAACTGCTAATTTGGAATCAGTCTCTCCCTACTAATTGTGTTCAAAGTTGATCAGCATTTCTGACAAAGGCAAGGTAAACTTTAGAATACATTCGTTCTCCATTTTTACACCTTTTCAATGAATGAAACTGAAGGAAGGAGTTTGGACATACATTGACAACCCAAAACAAAGATTTTGATTTTGCTACTTTTAGCAGTATGAGTAAACAAAAATTCTTATTTACCCATGTGATGAATAAAATCATACACTTCTATGCAGCAAACAGATGAGGAGATTGGGGTGGGGGTGGCCATGCAAAGGAAGGTCCCCTCTACGGCACCAAACAAACCCACGGATTAATCCCTCCTGGTTTCAAGCACACCAACTGTGACCAATTCAGACAACCATCCTATGCATAATTGTGCCTCAGAGATCAAAATTAGGGCCATAGAGACTTCCTGACATTCTTTGCAGGAGCATGTTCTGAGAAGTATTTGCATTTCACCCCCTCAAGCCTTTCTAAATTGGTATCGTAGACACCATATCACTTTTAATACCTTCCTTAGAGACCTGAAACACTGTGCTCTTCTGATTCTCGGAGGGGACTTGTAAGGGGCAAGGAAAGTTTCTAGTTCATCTTCTATGGTCCCCGGAAATTCAGCTCCAGACCCTCACCTAATTCTCAATTATGAATGGGGACCTCAGATGTTAATCTGGAATGCAACTTCAATTTCATTCTTTAATGCAATTGCTCAGGCTAATGACTTTCTTTAAGAACTGACCTTAGTGTTTGCTTATTGGTTGTGTTGAGTTTGTTCTTTTCTTATCAGGAAATAAGTCTTATCAAAAGCCACTCTATAGCTTAAGAGTTTATATTATTTCTTAGCATTGAGTATGGCATCTGGCAAACATGAGTGCTTATTATCTAAAAGGTGCCTCTTTCAGAAATTTTCTTCTAGAATATGGTTTTTAAAATATTTGTAAAGTTTATTTTCTTTTTATAGATTCAGAGTACATTTTTGTTACATGGCCATAGTGTATAGATGTGAAGTCTGGGCTTTGAGGGTAACCATTGCCCAAATGTGTCCATTGTAGCCATTAAGTAATTAAGAGGCACCACTTTCTGGTTGCTCCTTCCAGATCTTCTTTGTGGACTTCTTCCCTTCTTCTGCTCCCTAAATATAGATATTCCCAAGTAAGTTTCCCTCTAGTGCTTCCATTTCCTCTGAGAAGTCTCTTCTCAGTGGTTGTTATGGGCCAGGCAGAAGCAAAGGGTTCTCTGAGCTGTATTGGTTTTCTAGGGCTACCATAAAAAAATTATCATAAATTGGGAGGCTTAAAACAATAGAAATTTGTTCTTCTCTGTCGTAGTTCTAGAGGCCAGAAGTCCAGCAAACAAGGTGTCAACAAGGTTGGTTCCTTCTAGAAGCTCCACAGGGCAATCTGTTCCCTGCCTCCTTCCTAGCTTCTGGAGCACCTTAGCCGTCCTTGGCATTCTTTGGCTTACAACTGGATCACTCTAGTCTCTGCCTCCACCCTCATACAGTGTTACCTCTGGGTGTTGTGTTCAAATTTCCCTCTTCTTATAAAGACACCAGTCATTGCTGTAGGGCCCATGAGAAGCCATTATGATCTCCTTTTGACTTGCAAAGGTCCTGTTTTCAAGTAAGATCACATTCACAGGTACCTGGTAGCCATGAATTTTTGCTGGACACTATTAATCCTAATATACAAACACTATCTCATTCAATCCTCACAACAGCCTTATCAATCCTGTGTTATGATTGAAGAAACAGATTACTTCCAGATATTTATCTCCAATATTAAGGGACATCTCTACTATGATGTTGCCATGATACCTAAAAAGTCAATATTCTAAAAGCAAACTATTGCCCAAACCTCCCCAGTCCCTCCACCCCCTTTTTAAATAGTCCTCCCATCCATCCTGTAATTGAGAAAAGACAACTTTGGCAGTCCCCTTCAGACAGTCACTAGACCTATTAAATCTGCCTTCTTAACGTATTTTAAATCCATCATTCCTGTCCATTCCTGCCGCTGTCTCATTTTAAGTCAGCGGTAGTACCCATCACTTTTAGATATTAGCACTTAATAGTTTTTCAATCTTATGTAAAGTTTGAAGCAAAGGCAACTTCAGACAATTCCTTCCAAAGGGATCTTCACCCTCCTGAACAGACATTCTGGGGTTGCTGGGGTTCACACTTCTTACCTATAGTACTATAACTTTATCCTGGTTATCTATTAAATTCTATATACTTCAAAACAAACCCATAAATTCACGACTTAAAACAACAATCATTTATTTAGCCCATGAATCTGATACTTGGTGGGATTCCATCTCTGTTCCATGTACCATCAGCTAAGGTGGCTCACAGGCCTCTGGGAGGGAGCTGGAATAGCTGGGGCCCCTTGGGCCTCCTTCTGTACCTCCTGTGGTCTCTCCTTGTGCTTTCTCCTGCACGGTGGCTTCCCGGTGGCCAGACTCCTTCTATGGCAGCTCAGGGCTTAAAAGCTGAAAGTCCCAAGAAACAGAACCAGGCAGCACTGTAGCTGCATTTGTGACCTGACTGTGGAGGTCACAGCACATCACTTCCCCACGCACCCCCAGTCAATGAGGTCACAGACGTCTCTGTGGGTCACCAAGGCTGAAGGAGGAGGATACCTGGAGTCTACCTCGATGAGGCAGTGGCAAGGTTCTAGAAGATTGCAGAGGACTAGGAATACTGTTCTGTCCAATTCTGTTCTGTTTCCCCCACTGATGCCAGAGTGAGCTTTCCAAACTGCAGCTATAATTGTGTTTCTCTCATGCTTAAAGTCTTTGACTATCTCCCCATTCACTTCAAACACTATCTAAATTCCTTTTTTTTTTTTTTTTTCTAAATTCCTTAATGAGGCAAATAACAGGCTTTGTGGCAGTGACCCCAGCTCTCTGAAGCCTCATCTCATGTTGTGGTTTTTGAATGCTCCATGTCTCTGTCAGCTAACCATCAACAGGAAGATTCCAGAAGGCACCCTGGTCTCTCACATCCTGCCGCCTTTCCTCATGTGACAGCCTGAACTGTCCTCGTACCACACATTTCTCTCTCCCCCATGAAAGGTTACCATGCCCCAGTCTCATCCACATTAACCTAGCTTTTCTGTAGTGTCTTTTGTTATTTTAGTATTATTGATCTTCATAATACTGCTCCTACTTTTTGTTAATTTCAAATAAACTGATACTTTTAATCAGGAACAACATTACTAAAAGATAATTACTTTATGATCTCCTCAAAAAGACTTCACCATGTTAAGTGCTGGATGTTTTTGTAGCCTTATAATTACACTTTGTTCTGAGTATTAGTTCAGTTACTGGGAAATGGTCTGAACTTGCCAGGTCTTGCTTTTGAGATTTGTTAGGCAACACCAGAGGAGTACTCACCTATAGGACTAATTATTCTCCACTACTGAGGCAAAACCTTTATGAGTAGCCAATGCCCCAGTCTCAGGAGATGAAAACAGGCACTCTTCTTGACCTGGTGTGAGGCAGGTACTTTCCCTTTAGTCCTTATGCTTGGTTCTCTTCCAAAGTCTTGGGTAGTTATCTCTCATGCATACACTGACTCAGCTGAATCCCTGACCTCTCTGGAGTTCTCTGCACAGCGACCTTCTCTATACCCTGTCTGGTGACACCACTTGGCTGTCTTCAGACTCTCAACTCCACTGCCCAAGTCAGCGAGTCCACGGGGGGGGGGGGGGGGGGGGGCGCAAGGGTTCCCCAAAAAGGCACATGGGCTTGGAAATTAAAACAAGGTTT